>CM033453.1:15209879-15304879 GCA_019425755.1 Amaranthus cruentus | reverse complement strand
TTTTCTTTTTATTTTGTTGTTTTCTTCTTTTTTGCTTTTTTGGTGGTTTAAATTGCTGGGCACTTTTCGGTGGGGTTTATCAAGCCATCCTTTCCGGTGGGATCTCAGGTGAAAGAAGTGGTGGCAGTGGTCTTTTTTGGGCGATATTTTGGGCGAAAATCTACTCTGGTTTTGGCGTTTCTGGGTTTTTTAGAAGGAGTCGATGGTGACGACGGGTTTTTGCTTTTTCCGGCTATTTTGGGGTTCTTTGTCGGCTTTTTCCGTTCATGAGTCTTGGTTGCTGGGCTAACTTCTCTGTATGGCGATTTAGTCCTCCGTCGTTTTGGGTGTATCTAGGTTGTTTTAGGATTTTAATCTGGTGTTTTTCGATGGGTTGAGTCGGCTATATGGTGGTGATTTCTGGAATTTCGAGGGCTAGTCTTTTAAGGGCCTATCTGGTGGTTCAGGCTTTAAAAATTGGAGTTTCGATGCTCTGCTCTGCTCTGTTTTCTATGATATCTGTCCTATTCTGTTTAAAAGGGCAAAAGGTGGGTTCGATTGGTGTCAAATGGTGTCTTGGCCATGGCCGGGTGTGGCGGAGTGTGGGGTCCCAAGCTTGGGTTGCTTAAGTGCCGACGGCTGGGGTTAGATGACAGGCGGATTTTTCTGAGCATAATGGTCTCATGGCTGTTCGACGGCGTGGAATGTTGACGACTGCGATGGAGGTTGTCCGATGGTCTCTAGTGGTTTTGATGCAGATTGTTTCAATGTTTTGGGTGTTTATTTTTCTGCTTTTGGGTGTCTGGGTTGCTGGTGCTCTCTGCCGTATGGTCGTTGCTGGTGCTCTCTGCCGTATGGTCGTTTTGGGTTGGGTGTGCTTCTCTGCCGGATTTTTCTGGTGTTTTGTTCGAATGTTTCTGGTGGTGTTATCAGGCGTCGTTAAGCATTTCAACTCTGGTAATCTTTTGGGTTTTCTCTGGCGTGTTGGGTTGTTTTAAGTGGTTTCAAAATTGTTTCGGAGTGGGAATTGGCGTGTTGGGATGGTGGTTTGTCTAGGTTTCATGGTGGTTCCAGCTTGGTGATTTCCGTAGTTTGGGTTGTGTGCTCGATGGAGTTGCTAGGTAGGTTTTTGGACGGTGGTTCTTTTTATGTGTGTCCTTTTCGTTTTTTGTCTCGTGGTTTGTGGGGTTAAGGTGTTTTGGGAGATGGGTTTTATGGGTAGACAAGATGTTAACGGTCCAGTTTCTCGAGCGGTGGTCTGATTTTTGTCTGTGGTGTTGGTTTTCTTGAATGTCTGGGGGTGCTGAAAATTTGGATGGTAGATTGTGTTGGGGCCTCTCTATTGTGGCGTTTGGGTTTCTGGTGATGTGGGTTCTTCGCCAGGGCAACCCCCCTTGGGGTTTTTGATGGTCATTCGAAACCTTAATGACCGATGGCGTGGTGTTTTTGCGGAAATTGGGTTATATACTGGTGTTTTCTGCTTTTCTGGTTTGGTGTCAGTGGTGTCCGAGGACCCTCTTAAATTTGGTGAAGAGAAGACTTTTCTCTTTGGACATCTTGAAAAATGGTGTCACTGTAATGTTCGGACCTCCAGATTTCAATGGTTTGTAGTGCCTCCCTTGGTGTATTACTCGTTGAGCGTTGCCTCCGAGTTTGGTGTATATGGTGGTGCGCTTGCTATCGTCGTGGGTCTATTGGTGGGTCGTCTTGGAAGGTCGACTTTTTGGTGTAACTTTGGTGTTTTTATTGATATCTTTGTAATACTTTGGTGTGTATGGGGTTAGGTAGTAATCTCGGGTGTGAATGGTGTTAGATTTTCTTTTCATGGTGTTTTTCTTTGGTGTTTGCATAGTCCACTCCTATGCGCTGTTGTAGTGGCCTGTCTCTTGGTCCCCGGTTCTAATGGCTTTTTCCCCTCACGGGGTTTTTTATGCCGGCAGTGCTGGGGCTCCCAAGTCACAGTGTATCGGTTGTTCCTATTATTATATATCCAATTCCAAATTTTCAAAAAAAAAAAATATATATATATATATACATATATATATATATATATACACATACATATATATATATATCTATATATATATATATATATATATATATATATAGATAGATATATATATGACATATATATATATATACATATATTTATATATATACATATACATTTATATATATATATATATATATATATATTATATATATATATATATATATATATATATATATATATATATACATATATATTATAAGGTAGTGACATATATATAAACATATATATATATATCAAATAAGAAGAATTTAAAATGAGAAGGATGAGATGGATTTTTGTTTGATTTTGTTTTGTTTCTATATATACAAAAAATGTTACAATGTTATAAAGTAAGAAAATTCTAAAAATTTGGTATAGTTACGTTTCTATGTAATATATACAATTTAAAAATTTATGTGTGTGTGCGTGTGTGTGTATATATATATATATATATATATATATATATATATAACTAGATATATATATATATATATATATATATTTATATATATATATATTGTTATAACTTCAAATGTATTATGTTATAACCCAAAAAATGTTGTTTTAACCCCGTATATATTTTGTGACTTTTTACATTCCACTTTAGCTTTAGTTAGCTTATTACTTCCTCCATTCCGAAATACTCGCTACATTTTGATTTTGTGCACTATTCATCGTTCAAGCTTATTTTATATATTACGACTAATGTGTAAGTAAATATAGTCAAGTGGGATCTTGTTTGAATCGTCTAATCGCATACTTTCATAATATTAAATTTTTATAATTTTTAGGTAAGTGTAGTTTAAGATATTAATAATCAAAATTGTGTATTGGATTGCGTAAAAAAGTGAAATGTAGCATGTATTATGGAACGGAGGAAGTACTATTATATTAGCTCTAAGGTCTGCTTCTTTTAGACTTTAATGTTTCTAATTCTATCACCTACATTCAATATTTCTAACACTTACAGTATTCCGGCAGCCGACTTTCAAAGTTCAAAGAAGCAGGTGACTCCATCGTTTACATTTTATATTCAAGTGATTTGAGTATTTTGAGACTTAATATGCATTTAGAGTATTTTAGATCATGTATTGTATTTTAATTGTTATTAAACTGAACTTATAAATTGTATAATATTTTTAGTTTTTATATAAGAAATACTCGCCAACCCTCGGGTCCCGCCCGCTTTAAAAATAAATGGGTAGCGATAAAAAAATTTACCCGCAAATGCGGGAGGACTTTTAAATTTTTGAGCCCGTAGATAGATTTTTTAGGCACTACCCCGTTCGCTACCCGCTCAAGCACACGCCAATATGCAGCTCTAATAAATGAGTTAAACAAAGGGAATATTTCTTCAATTTGATTACATAATTGTAAACCTATGAATAATTAATATAATGATTAAATTAATATCAACTCTCTCATATCCTAATCATATGTCTCATTGGTCATTTGGTAATGCACCACTTTATAAAAATAATAAAGACACCAATTTTTAATTGAATTACTCTTGATTTTATAATTTGACCAAATTTTAGCCTCAATTTTAATTCAACGATCTCTAAATAAGGAGCTCATATGTTAATAATTTTTTAGTTGGACTATTCAATACATATATGAGGAGCGTCTCACGTAAGATCGTTTCACACGAGAATGTGTAGGCTAATAAAGGATCTAACTTTAAATCAACTGAATGTTCTTTTCAACTTAATAAAGGCTGTGATTTTGATTTCGATAAAAGCTAGAATGACATTTTAGTTTAACCAAATTATAACACGATTTCTAAATTTCTGGTCTAAGTAAAGCTTAGTGTAACTTTCAACTAGGTGAAAATTCGAATAATATTAAGAACTTAATAATGCAAAATACAAATTACAAAAAGGGAATTTGTATTTAACCCTTTGTTGATGACAAAATAAAATTACAAATAACAAAACTAATTTAACTTGAAGATTACTTTGTAACGACAACCGTTACCCGAAAACTTCATACTTGTTGTGGCCGTGTGATCAATTTTCTTTTGTGATATTTCCCCACAAAGGTACTTGGGTTGAAGCTTGGAAATTCACAATGAGATACAAACAACACAATATACTCTTAGTACTTAGAGTATACCACTTAACAACAATGTGTTTGGAAATTATAAGGACTGGAAGCTTTAAACAAAAGTTAATTACTCTCTTGACAAAGCACAAGCAAATGAGAATAAGATTAGAAGAAATCAGAAAAGGGAGTATCTTGCACTCATCACCAAGACCCTATTTGTTTCGGAGATGAAACTTGAATCGACAATTGACCTTGGAGAAACCTGAGGTGACATAGTGGAAGTTCAATCGTCGTGATGTGTAGTGGAATGATTTCGTCTCTTCACCTGTTATCCTGCACAAGACAAGTTAGCCTTGTCCGGGGGGTGATCTCCCGGAAGACCCCTCCGACGCTCAAGTCAGATCGGAGAAGTAGGAAAATAAGTGAATTAACGATCACAGGGAGATAATTTGAAGTGTTTGTGGATGGGGATCTTGGAATTTACGGTGGTGAATAGGGATGTGATTTTGTAGAGAAAGTGAGTAGTGATTTTGGCAGAGTTTTTGTGTATATCGGAGATTAGGTTGCAAATTCCTCCATCAAAACCTCTATTTAAGTGAGAAAAAGCAGTTACTTCTGGAAGAGAGGGAGATCATGGAATATGAGGAAGATAATGGGTGGTTACATGGCGGTTAAAGAGGGTAGTTACTTAGGAGTGGGGGGAAGTAGTTGCAAACAAGTGGCATTATTAAATAACCAACTGACTAAATAAATAATTAAATAACTTAAATAAATGTTACCATGACATTTAGCCCCACGCATGAAGGATGATGTTGAAAATGAGCCCCAACGATTTGAAACATCGTTCTTTATGCGGAAAAGATCAGGTATCACGTCAGGTGCAAAGAGGGATTTAAACAAGCCCCAAGCCCCGGACTCCTATGACATTCCGCGGAATGACTTACTTGTACGTCGCGGCTTTGGAAGGTTCTGCTAGATAACTTAGAAAATTTTTCTGAAGGAGCCTTCATCAGGGGTTCGACTTATCGAGTCCGCAACATAGACAGTTCAACTTTCCGCGGCACGAAGAGGTTGGTAGCCCCATTTGGTAAAGACTTAGAAAAAATTTGGCATGTCCAACCCCTTTTGAGGGGTCCGACTCATCGACTTCACGGACATGTGGAGACTTGAATATTCTTGACAATACTGAACATATTCAGACCGGAGCTTGTAGACCTTGGCAGCCTCTAGCAACTTGTCAAACTTTGCAATATCATCCTCAACCTGCTTCAAGAGAAATTGGTTCTGGCTGTTGAATTTGTTGTAGGCGTCGACCAAGTCGCTGACCCCGTGGCCCAAGGTCGCGGAAAGACCAGTGGCCTTATCAAGATTAGCAATCGAGCCCTCCAACTACTTCAAAGCCGCCTCTCTCCACTCTTCAGTCCTGAGCAGACGCGATTTCAACTCATCGCACTTCGCGACCTTCTCTTTCAGGCCCGGAAGCTCGCCTAATTCTGCCTTCAGCTTGGAAAGCTCTTCATTCTGCTCATCACAACGAGCAGTCAGAGCTTCCAGCGTCTCCCTATCCATGGCACTTTGGCGGTAGGCGTTCAGCTCGTACGACAACCGCAAGAACGTCTGAACACAAGAAAATATAACTTAAGAAATATAAGTTTAACCAGTCAACATAAGAAACGAAGATTACCTCAGCTGCCGAGGCTTGTAATAGGCGAACCCTATCTAGGGGAGGCACTGAATTGAGATGATCCACGTCCACTTGGCTTACCAGTTGAACCGAAGCTCGGTTAAACCTGGTCACCATCCCTTTATAGCCCAACACTGAAAAGAGGGTGCTGGGGTTGAATGCACGACTTCCCGTCGATTGTAGAGCACCTCCTTCTGCGGTTCGGCTACCGGGGTTGATTCCCCCACCTTTTCCTTCCCCTTGCCGACACATTGTTTCTTGAGGGGAACCACAGTCTCCCCCTCAACCGGCTTGATAACCAACGGCACAGCCGTCTTAATGGGGGCCGCGGCACCATCCTTAGCCGCGCTCTCTGTTGAAGAAGAGCCCCTCTTCCTCTTTTTCTCCTCAGCAGGTTTAAGCTTTTTCTCTGAGGGATATACCCTCTTGGTTTCATCCGGAATATGAAACTTCTTGCGATCTTCCAGAAGTTTCAATGCCTCGGCCTCAGAAGGGACGACATCCAATCCCGATGTCGTGGTCACCGAATTCTGAAAACAAGACGCGTCAGTAAAAGATCATACGTAAAATTTTGGTGTAACAAGGAAATTACCTTTGGTGGTATGGGTAATGGCTTTTCAGCCGGCCTTTTGCTGGGGCCCTGAGCAAACCGCATCATCGAAAACTTCTTCATAAGTTCAGGATGTTTCTTCCTTAAATTTTCCTTTGCAACCCCTGCAAGTGAAAACGCGACATCAGAACACATGTATACGAATTGACTAAGGTCATCAAGAACAATCCTTACTCTTATCGATTGATAAGCTGATTTGAAAGGCTGAAAGAAGGTCCTCATTCGATAGCTCGGAGGGGGAAGGGATCCAGTTGAACTGAACGTGAGATGGCTTCCTCTCCAGCTTCACATCCATCTTGGCATATTCTATGATGAGCGCGTCCATTACAGAACACTGCGGTATCTCATTATTAAAACCCGAAAGATTGGGCTTTATGTCAAAAGAAGTCTTAATGTTCCACCCTTGGGAACAATAAAGGTAGGCAAACTTGGTCCTATAATTCCTCTGACTGTCCGGTAAGTCGTGGACTATCTTCAGTCCGCGACGATGTGTAAATGTTATCCATCCACAGCCGTATTCTTGCGAATTACATAGCCTGGCTCTAAAGATATACCTAAAGGCTGTAAGGGTAGGGGGAACACCTAAAACTTTGCACATAATTAAAAAGGCAACTATGCAACCCCACGCATTCGGGTACAACTCAATTACCGATACATTCAAAAAACACAACACCTCTCTACAAAATGGGTGTAGGGGGAACCTAAGTCCCTGCTCAAACGCAGGGACATATAATGCTATACAGTGTGGCGGGGGAAACCTTACAGTGTCGTAATTCCCCGGTGTTAATAAATTACAGTTGTCCGGAATACCGAACTTCGAAGAGATCTTGTCCCTGTTCTTCTCCAACTCTCCTTTAGTTGTCAGATCAATGAAGTAATTTAAGGGACCACCGTCTTTTATGTAGAAAGGAGGTAGAGGTCGTACCGCGCTATCTCTGCTGGAAGACTCGCTTGATCCCTCCATTTTTTCAGTATCTACAATCAATAACCCCTCTAGATCAGGATTTATTCTTGATAAGTAGTTGGGCAAAAAAGCGACGCTCACTTCCCAAGGCGCGGGTTGGTGTTTGTCCATTATATAAATAGGGGATACTGATGATTCCCCGGTCTTTATTGTCTTGTAATATGGGGTAATCTGTATACCACTACTGTCCTCCGAATCATGCTGATCCGCATCTACGTTCACTACTTGGGTACATACAACTAGAGGGGGAAATCTTGGATTCTCAGTGTTAATCTCATTGTTAGCCTCGGAGTTATTATCAGCCATAGTCAAAATAAATTAGCAATTGATATTTTTCAAATATTAAAGTTAGGTTCATAAATAAATTCAAGGTTATGATGAACAAATTCAAGAATAGTTTGAAGATATTCAAAAAATTTAAAGAACAGTTTGAATACCTTGGAGATTTTGAAGATTTCTTTGAAGATTTTTGTCAGAAACTTTGAAGATCTGTCAGAAACTTTGAAGATCTTGAAGATTTATTTGAAGAACTTGGGAGAATTTTGAAGATTATCAGAGCTTCTCTCTCTAACTTTATCTCACTAGAATATAAATCAAGAAATCAAATGAAGATTAGGTGAGAGTAACAGTTCTAGATTTCCCTATTTATGACCACAATAAATGCTCAACTACCTTTCTGGAAATGATACATTCCGAGAAGTCTGAGTCGGACCCCACATTGGATACAGCAGGGAAAGTTTGGGGCTAAAATGTACATTGCCGTAGGGTCGATAAAACGGATCCCCTTATAAGCTTAGGAAACAAGAATTTGTCTAAGTTCAGAAGGCCACTTAAAGCTATGCCGTCCGTAACATCGATAAGTCGGGCTCCCCATGGCTTTCCAAATTACAATTATCCCAAGTGCTTGAATAGGTCGTGCCGCCATATAGATAAGTCGGACCCCCTTTAGTGCCTGGGTTGTCAAGAATTTCTCGAGTCAAAGATGAACGGAACACCGTATCATCGATAAGTCGGACCTCTAAATGGGTCCAAAATGATCAAATATTTTCTAAGTTCTCAAATAGAACTCATTCACCTGTCCGACTTATGGACATGACGAAAGAGGATAAACGCTAATGCTCCTGCAGCCGCAGTAGGATCGATAAGTCGGACCCCAAATTGGGGGCTGGACTTAAAAATTTGGCTAAGTATGGGAGATCAACCATTCTTTCCTTTCGATGACGCACCTCCATTATGCTCCTGCAGCCGTAGCATCCTATGTCACGACATCTAGGAATACAAGCCACGACGTATTATCCAACTTGTCTGTGCAGTAACATTGATAAGTCGGATCCCCCCTTGAACGCAAATATTCAAGATTCAGTCACAGAACTCGTCACACGACCATTAAAGACGCGACAGCAGCAAAGGCTTCATTCATGTTGCCGTAGGGTCGATAATTCGGACCCCCTGGGGCAACTTAATTCATCAAAATCATTCTAAGTCACCAGGAATTCCGTGCCATGTCACGACTCAATACCTATACTCCGCGATATGTTCGGTATTGTCAAGAATATTCAAGTCTCCACATGTCCGTGAAGTCGATGAGTCGGACCCCACAAAAGGGGTTGGACAGGCCAAATTTTTTCTAAGTCTTTGCCACATGGGGCTACCACCCTCTTCGTGCCGCGGAAAGTTGAACTGTCTATGTTGCGGACTCGATAAGTCGAACCCCTGATGAAGGCTCCTTCAGAAAAATTTTCTAAGTTATCTAGCAGAACCTTCCAAAGTCGCGACGTACAAGTCAGTCATTCCGCGGAACGTCATAGGAGTCCGGGGCTTGGGGCTTGTTTAAATCCCTCTTTGCACCTGACTTGATACCTAATCTTTTCCGCATAAAGAACGATGTTTCAAATCGTTGGGGCTCATTTTCAACATCATCCTTCATGCGTGGGGCTAGATGTCATGGTAACATTTATTTAAGTTATTTAATTATTTATTTAGTCAGTTGGTTATTTAATAATGCCACCTGTTTGCAACTACTTCCCCCTACTCCTGAGTAACTACCCTCTTTAACCGCCATGTAACCACCCATTATCTTCCTCATATTCCATGATCTCCCTCTCTTCCAGAAGTAACTGCTTCTTCTCATTTAAATAGAGGTTTTGATGGAGGAATTTGCAACCTAATCTCCGATATACACAAAAACTCTACCAAAATCACTACTCACTTTCTCTACAAAATCACATCCCTATTCACCACCGTAAATTCCAAGATCCCCATCCACAAACACTTCAAATTATCTCCCTGTGATCGTTAATTCACTTATTTTCCTACTTCTCCGATCTGACTTGAGCGTCGGAGGGTTCTTCCGAGAGATCACCCCCGGGCAAGGCTAACTTGTCTTGTGCAGGATAACAGGTGAAGAGACGAAATCATTCCACTACACATCACGACGATTGAACTTCCACTACGTCACCTCAGGTGTCTCCAAGGTCAATTGTCGATTCAAGTTTCATCTCCGAAACACTATTTATACTACAAGAGTATAACCACTACCAAAAATGTTGTCTCTACCTACGCTTAAAAATGAATTTAGGCACGCTTATAAGTGAGGTTAATGCATTTAGCCACGCTTAATTAAGCGTGCTTCCAGCTTGTGTGGGTGAAATTTAGGCACACTTAATAAGCGTGACTAAAATAAGCTTTTGTGACTAAAAAAACTTATTATTATTATTATTATTATTATTATTATTATTATTATTATTATTATTATTATTATTATTATTGGAAAATTGTATTTGTATTAACCAGAATTATTAAAAAAAAAAAGAATAGAAACTTAATACAAAAAGGGAAAAGAAAAGATAAAATAACAATTAGCCATCAAGTATACATTAATTAAGAAAGATTTATACAAGCTTCAAAAGCAGCCCCGACCATGCCTAAACCTATACAAAGTTATCATGGTGAGCTTAAAAACGACCTTTATATAAACTATCTGGTCTTCCTTACAATCTCATTAATCACAATATAGACTATCTACAACCTTGTATCCATAGACCATCACTTTGCTACTGGAGTAAGTGCCCACCGTCGATGGCTGTTGAAGTCGTGAAACCAGCTAGTGAGGAGAAAGAAATTGAATTCATCATTATCCATGATAACGTAATGTTGATCGACAATAACTACATCATACAAAAAATGGTTTAACAAATAATCAGAGTGGTTCATGATAAACAACAAATCTATGGACAAGAAAGTTCATATTTGTACACTGAAGTAAAATTAAGTACATAGATTGAATTACTTAATCAATAAACCAATGCTTACAAATTTAATTTCTCAATACAAGCCACTTAAATGAAGACTCTAAGATTTAAAGTGAAACAATTAATCAATATAGAATAAATTACAAGAGAAGATAACCATTGGCTTTCTCTAATTAGGACAGTATTTTACCAAAGACACTACCCCGCAACCGCCTTGGATACTTAAGCTAACCAAACAAGTTACCCACCACCAGCACCGATCAAACAACAAAGCAATCTCTTAATGACCAAAAAACTACTTTCATCATTTTTTTTTTTCCTTTTCATCATGGACTAGAACAATTACAAAAGACATGTGTTTTCACTAATTTATCAATTGTGCTTTCTTACCTACCCATTTAAGATATGCTTTCTAATAAAGTTATTTATCAAGAAAGCCACGAATTTCTAATGCGGTTTAGCTACAATTCAGCCTAAAACATACAATGTACAAATAGAAGATTTTATATATTGATTTGAAAAATTAATAAAACCTAAAGTTTAACCCATTTGTTTAAAATTACCACAAAATCAAGTAACCAAGAATTAAATGCCAACAATGATAAGAAAATTAGGGATTTTATCATGAATTAAAAGCAATCTGCAGATTAATTGATAAAAACCTTGATAAAGATCTCTTCATGTGGTAGAGATTTCGAGCAAATCGTGAGAACTTTGTGGTTGTTGTGTTGCTGATTCAAGCGTGAGATAGGAGCGAAGACCTGATTATTATTGATGTAACGTTACTATGAGAAGGAGTGATGGGGTTAGTGCACGCCACTGCTAATGTCGGTAGCCATGAGAGAGTAGCAGTCGGAGTATAGTGAGAGTGTGAGACCAAAAGAGAGGAAGATGAAGAGGGTATGAGAGTAGATTGAAAACCTAACTTAGGGTTGAGAAATTAAAACGCCATTTGGGGATCATATTGAGTTTTCAATTTTTTTAAAAAACTTTTAAGTTTTAATTATAAAATTGGATTTTAGTGATGCTTATAAGCGTGACTATTTCCTCACGCTTATTAAGAGTGCCTAAATGTAATTTCTCAGTCACACTTAATCAAGCGTGCCTAAATAAGTGTAGGTAGAGGCAACATTTTTTGTAGTGAACTTAAGGGTCATGGCACAATAATCACTATTGATGACCATATTGAATATTGATGGTCATCAATCAATACCATTAATCCATGGTATGCATTAGCATTATTCACCATAATAATCCATAATAACACCAGAAATATTGTGAAATTAGTATAGGAATCCAATGCAGCCGCTTAAAGAAAACCGAAAAATCCCAACGGTCAAAACAGAGGAAAAAACCGAGTCGACTTTTCCTCCAAAACCAGCACAGCCGACTCGGCTTTAGCTGCTGGACAAAGTCCCATTTCCAGTAACTAAAGCCGAGTCGGCTTTAGGCCCATAAAAGTGAAAGCCGAGTCGCTTTCCTTGCTGACTCGGTTTTCCAAATGTTCTTTTGTCCTTTCCTTTGAACCCCTTTTTGGACCACATAATCTAATACATATTGTTCCAAATGTTCTTTTGTCCTTTCCTTTGAACCCCTTTTTGGACCACATAATCTAATACATATTGTCCCACTATTTTAATAGTACTTAGTGATTATAAACCTAGGATTATTAGACACTAAGTGTTCAACAAATAAATTTTTAATTTTACCATATTTTTCACTAATCCTCATTGTTGTGAATTATTAAGAATTTTACTTTCAACTTAATGAAAGCTTTCACTTTGTCGAAATTTTGGCATATTTCTCAATTCCCAATTTTAGGGCTAAGGTAAAAGTTCGGATGAACTTGTAACTTGGACAAATTTTAGCTTAGTTTTCAATTTTGGGGCTAATAACTAATAGAGAAACTACTTTCAAATATGTAAAGCTCTAATGACTTTTGAACTTCATCTGATTGTAGCCCCATTTAATTTGGGGTTATTTAAGGTCCTGACTTTGAAATAGGTTG
The DNA here is from genome assembly GCA_019425755.1 of Amaranthus cruentus. Lineage (NCBI taxonomy): Eukaryota > Viridiplantae > Streptophyta > Magnoliopsida > Caryophyllales > Amaranthaceae > Amaranthus > Amaranthus cruentus. The sequence goes on along the minus strand of CM033453.1, from coordinate 15,292,305 downwards.
AAGTTGGGTGAGTCTTGAAATATGAACTTCATCTGATTTTAGCCCCATTTAATTTGGGGTTATTCAACTCCACTAAAACTAATCCGAAATAAATGGATTTGAATTGAGATCTTTGAACCAATTGATTTTAACCCAATCAATTACATGGGTCGATTCGATCTAATATTATCCTGTTTTCATAGTAATTACAACATAAACAACTCATAAACTAAAGATTTAATAGTTTTTTTGTTGTATGAGACTGTTTAACCGTGAGACGTACTCAAATTCTCTAATCGATAACTTTAAAAATTGAAAGTGATCACTTTAACACACTTAATGTACATGAGTCAGTCAAATAGAAATAATCTTATCATATAAAACTGATTTTTTAAGAATTTGTAAAAGTTTAAAATTGAGTCCTAAAGAATAAAATTCAGTCAATATTAAAAGCCCTTAATAAAAAAAAATTTAAAATAAATTAAGTGGATCGAAATCAAATATACCCATTTATATATGACATAAATACAAACTCAATCCATCCTAATTTGTTTAAGAGTCATAATGATGATTCCTAAACATGAGATGGCACACACTATGATTTGTCCTAGATTTGGTTTCTTATGTTCCTTCTCAACTCACCAATAACAAACCCTTTTTTCTCCATCATCTAAACATAATTAGTTGACTACATGTGAACCAACAAGAACTACACAAAATAATTAAAAGTACACAACTTAATTATTTAAATAATCGTCTAAAGTGAGATAATTAACTATTATAAATAAAAAGAATTAAGCAAAGTTACGATTGACAAGAGGACACGTCTTTCTTCTACATCTTTTATGTGTTTGTTTAATGAAAGCCACTATTTTTGATAGATGCTAAAACTACTTTTAATATTTATTGGTTTTTCTTTTTATTCTTTTTTTAAGTGTTTATTTTTCTTTCTATAGTTTTTGTTGCAACATTTGCATAGGCACGGGAATTAAGAAAAGATGAATACAACTAGGAGTGTTCATCGGTCCAAACCCGGACTAGAAGACCGGAATTTCGAATATTGTAAGACCGGAGACCTTCCGGTCTAGTCCGTGTTTAGACCGGTTAGACAAAAAGTAATTTTTGATACCAAAAATAAATTAAAAATTGGAAGATTTTAAAATATTTTAACAAATTAATTATTATAAAATTAAAATATTTGAATTAAAAAATTATTTTGTGTTAGAAATAAAATATTTTAAGCGCTTTAAATAAGTATATGCATAATAATCGTAAATATTATTCCTCTTCAAAATCCTATTATGTACATCCGGTCTAATCCGAATTTTTCATGGTTTAGACCGGACCGGAAACCTGAAATGATGAATAAGTAAGACCCAGAGACCAAACCGGATGCAACCGGTCCGATCCGATTCCGATCCTATCTCATTTTGCAGAACTTATCAACAATATTATTTGAATTAAATTAAAAATGAGTGCGTAGCGTATGAACAAAGTCTAACACAATTAATCTATAAATTGTTATTATAATATCTAATCTAATACTCCATAAGTAATGTTGACTTGTTCTCTTTATCTTAATTTTTTTAATTGATTAAAAATTTAAATTAATGAATTAATTGTAAATATCATGAAAGTCTTTATGGATGGTAATTATTGTTTATAAAAGATAAATTTCTTAGTCTAAGTCTAAATTGTAATTTAGTACGACTTTCTAGTCAAAATTTAAACCAAGAGATAATATAAAATAAACTCTATTAATAATCATCAAAATAACTTTTTCATGATTTAAAAATCTAATCAATAATTTTAATATCTTTTTATGTTGAAATATTCAACCGTAGGTAGCTCTACAAAATTTATTTCAATCAAAGAACGCAAAAACTTGGACGAGACGGTCTATGACACCGTTAATTTGGGTCGGCTCAATTTGTGCATGTAACAATATTTTAATTTTCTGGGTAGTTATCAATTTTGAATTTAAAGGTACCAAATTTGAAAATTGAAACTTTTAAGGTTAAAATATATATCTTTAAGATCAAAATTGTAAAAATGCCCAAAAAATGAAAAAAATTACCCAACTTGTTACACACGCAAATTAGGCCGACCCAAATTGACGATCTCATTATAAGACCATCTCGTCCAAGACCAGTCGATCAAAAAACACTTAATCGACATTTACACCTCATTCACGTAATCCTTTGTATAGGAATACATAAACAACTACTCCGATATCATTTTTAATATATAATATATATACTTAATAGTTAATACTTCTGATAAATTGGAGAAACAATGATTAAATTAGAGAATCAAAAACACTTGGCAACTTCCTACCCTAATTGAACCTTTCCATGTAATACAAGTATGTAATTAGTGTCATTGATAAAGTAATTAAATGCCCATTGGCCATTAGTTGTCTAACTAGATTCTCATAAACCCATAAACCTCCCTTTTTCAAAAAGTAAATAAACACTTAAAATAAAAGCATACATTACTATTATCTTAACAAGTATTTGAGTCTTATAGAAATTATGATTATAGTCTAGAGAGGATTAGTAACTGATATACTCATTTCTGACAATTTTGGGCTCTATACGAAAAATTAAAAAAGACCCTTATATAAGTAAAGTTTCGGTTATTTTTTCTCTACCAAATACTAATTATTAAATATAAGGATTAACTCAATTTGGACCCCTTTATAAGCTGGGCCCCAAGACGGTTGCACCTCAAAATTACCCTTAGGAACGATCCTGATTGAAAGAGTTGAGACAGTAATCGGTAAACTCTTAACTCGAAAATGATATGCATGAAAACAATACGTAAGTACAAGTTATAAACAAGATATACAGAAAGCAAATTGTCATGAAGCAAATTGTCATGAAAATCTCAATAATGACATAAATAAAAATGAATAATCTCGTATAAGTCATAGATAGGAGAAATCATAAAACAAGACAAGACAACCCTCTTCTGAATCCATAATGCATCCCCTATCATCATACCCACTACTCAGTGTATCTCGCCCATATAAAATTATAGTCAGGATTGAGAGAGAGGGAATGCATCCCCTACATATATATATAGTAATTACCACACAAAGCTCTCCACATCATTCCAACACAAAACACACAAAAACTCCATCTCCATCCCCCATCCTCCATCCACCATGCCTTCATACCGGAGCATGGGACCCACCCACATCACCACCAACGTAACCACCGTGGACTGCCACAAACAAGTCCGAACATGGCGGCTCCTCCGCACCATCATGGAACTTCTCATCCCCACTTGCAATTGTACTTTCGTCCATGCAACCGACGACCACCCCTCCTCAAACCACCCTAAACCCACCACATCCTCGACCTCGTCCTCGTTTCTTACCGGAACCATCTTTGGCTACAAAAAAGGAAAAGTAAAATTTTGCATACAATCAAACTCAACATCTCCTAACCCAATTCTCCTATTAGAGTTAGCTGTCCCTACAACAATCTTAGCCCGCGAAATGCGGAGTGGGTTGTTAAGGATAGCTCTAGAATGTTCTTCTGAACAAACTAACTCCTTACTTGAAATGCCGGTTTGGAAGATGTATTGTAATGGAAAAAGAGTTGGGTTTGCAGTAAAAAGAAAGCCATCTAAGACAGATATGGAGGTTTTAAGGAGGATGAAAAATGTTGTTGTTGGAGCTGGAATTGTTAGTGGCAAAGAAATTGGTTGTCAAGAAGATGATATCATGTATTTAAGAGGAAATTTTGAGAGAATTTGTGGATCATCTCATGCTCAATCTTTTCATTTGATTGATCCTGATGGTAATATTAATCAAGATCTTAGCATCTTTTTTCTTCGATCTAGATGATCGTGGTTCGATATGTTCAGTTTAAGTTTTTGGTTGAGTTGGAACTTTGACATGGTATTAGAGTCAGAGTGACAAGAGTGACAAGTTAGCGTCAGGTATGATGATGACCTGTAATCCTTTGTGAATCAAATTTTTATCAACCACTAGGCTTATCCAAGACTCTCGTGTTACGGGTTTGAAGATGGAGTTTTTGATCATGTTTCCTTTGGTTAAAAAAGTTGTTTGGGTTGTCCAACATTTGGTTTTCTTCCATGATTTGGTGTTGCACAAAGTTTCTCCATAGTTTTTTAGCTGCTAAAGAGGGTATAATGGGCTCTTAGAGTAGTTGTCATTTTGGAGAAACTTTTGTATGCCAAAAGGGAGCTATGTTGGGTATTTTTGGCCTTATGGCTCACACATGTATTCACCAGTATATGGTTTTTTTAGTGAAATTAATTGAAGTGTCAACTTGATAGCTGATTGTGCGAGTTAATTAATTTATGATTAATCAAAAGTAAACTTTATTACTTTTAAAATTTATTAAATAACTTCGGACTAAAATAATTTGAAATAAGTTAAACAACGATTTTGTTTTGGGTAAAATCATTGTCTTAAATAACCTTTTTGCCTTAAAATATATGTGCAAGACAATAATTTTCATATAATCGAGATCATTGTCTTAAACAATAAATTTTAATACTTTAGATCTTTAATTCATATAGCTCATCCTATAAATTTACCATTTTTAGTAGTTTAGATTTTAAAATTTTAGCTTACATTTAGTAAACATGATTTTAAGAATTTAGTAAAACAAGTTCATCGTAGCTTTCTTGTGTTTGACCTACTAGCTATACGTACATCGTACACTTGCAGTAAATAAATTTTAATCATAACATACCTTGTGCTTGATATTTCACTTGAAATTAGGGGTTGATGAGATCCATTGATCTAGCTAACTGATATCTTATCAAGGAACTAATTTAATCAAAAGTTTAAAATGATAATTATAGCCCCATAATATATTATATGATGCTTTATCAGATACTGAACAGCGTAAAGGAGAATAAATTTTAGTTTTAGTTTTCATATATTTTGTTATGCCATTTGTCATGATTAGGGATGTTCAATGGGACGGCCCCATTTTCAGCCCATTATCTGGCCCGTAAGGGCTTTGTAATGGTTGGACCGAAAATGGATCGAGCCAAAAACGGGCTATACTATAATTAAAATGAAACAGATTATAAAAGTGCTCAATAAAGGACGAAAACAGGTAAATAGTATAATTAAAGTATAATTTAAATATTATAAATGACAATGTCAATGAAATTATTAATATTTTTTCAATCTAATTATTATAAAGGATAATTTAATTGTTATAATTGATAAATAGGGATTAAAATATTTTTTAGTAGTAAAAATGGGCTGGGTTGGGCCGGACCTAGCTTTGAAAGACCAGCCCATTTAAAGCCGATATTAATATTAAGGGCCCTTACCTGATCGGCTTATATTTGTTTAAACCCGGTTCAACCCTTATCGGGCCCATTGAACACTCCTAATCATGATAGCGGAGCTCTCTTCAAATATGTGTTTTTTTAATAATCTTCATCGCCACCTACTAACATTTTTTGAAGTGGTAATGGATTGAAAAGTTATGTAGAGAAAATTTTTCAAATAATTAGAACAGGAGAAGTTTGATCAAATTTTGTCAAATGCTTTTCTAGCTAAATAATATCACAAATTCTTACTTACCGTCTTTTGTAAAGACGGCTCTCAAAAGCCCAGTCTAATTCTAAATATATATTGTTACAATATAGATTTGGGCTGGACTTTTAAACAGTCGTCTTTACAAAAGACGGTCTCTCAAAAGAACACCTGAAATAATATTAAAAGTTCATTATCATTAGTTTCCACCATTTAATACCAATGATTAGAATTTTAGTTATGAGAGGTGTTTGTTTGCAAAATAATTTATTGGGAAATTTAAACTTATTTTGACCCAAATTAGACCTGTGCAATGGGCCGGATAAGAGTCGGATCGGGCCTAAACTCAAACGGGCCAGGTCGGGCCTTGCAAGATGCAACACGGGTTTAAAATGGGTCGGGTCTCTTGAACCGGCCCGGCCCAACCCATATCTGATAATTTACAGACTGCAATTAATAAATTGATCTTTACATAACACAGTTTCTGGAAATAAATAAATATATGATGTAATTTATGACATTGTATTATTAGTATTAAAAAAAGTAGAGCATCAAATAACTTTAATTGTTGGAATAATAAAGTTCAATTCTACTCCCTATTTAGTTGCTACTGCCTACTCATTTCCAATAATTAAGATTTGTTTATAATTGTTTGCTTGTCGATATTCCTGGAAGCATATTCATGAATTTCAATTCACAAAAAATTGAAATAGGTAAGAATTATAAACTCCACAACTTTATTTAAATCAATTTAACTGTGCAGCTTTTGTGTTCTTTCTACAGATTTCATTTATTAATTGCAATTTGTATTTTCTTCTTCAACAGGTCCATCTTTCTGTCCTCTTATCAACTCCACAACCCTTATTCAGCCCTTAACAATCCTTATCCAGCCCGTATTAATAAGGCTCGTTTATAACCCACCCAATTTTAAACCCAACCCTTTCTAGACCCTTGAACTTAAGTGTTGGATAAGGGCCTCCAATAGGCCCCCAACCGTTGCACAGGTCTAACCCAAATAGATGGTTTGGTAAATTAGTTGGTTGAAATAAGTTATTGTTAAAAATAAGCTGCATTTGAACAAGTTGCTCCTAGCACAACAGCTTGTTCAGAAAGAAAAAAGACTGATCAAACTAGTTAATTAAATCAACTTATCAAATCAATTGTTCTAATAAAGTACAAGTCATTTTGCCAAATACCGTACCTTACATTAGTGTTTTATTTTTTATTTAATTGTGGGGGGTTTATATTGTTATTTGCCAAATCAAGCTTTGTTGATGAAACTTTTTCCTTATTATGTTCTTAATATTCATGGAATGTGATGTTGCAATTTCTTAATATTCATGGAATGTGATGTTGCAATTTCTTAATATTCATGGAATTGTAAAACAAAGTAAATTGCATGTAAGATTTTATGTTACAGACTTGCAGTTAAGTCAAAGAATCAGGATCATTAACAAGCTAACTAGGAGTAGCTACAAAGTACAAAATAAATGCTTTCTGTAATCTGTTACATTGCTTCTACGAAATGTATGTGATTCACAACAAGAAGTAGCTACAAATCAATAATAAGAACACTGCTGGATGTGAAATGTGTGATCTTGATGAACTACCTGTAAAATTATTTTCATAATTTACGAAAAAAATATTTGTTAGTGTATATAACATATTTCGGTGTCTCATTCATCAGCTTAAGCTTTTGGTTAAATTAGTTCTTTGACATGGTATCAGAGCAAATGTGACAACCGACAAGAGGTCACGGGTTTGAATTTCAACCACCACTCATTTAAAGTGGAATAGTGGTATAAGGAGGGCCTTTGTTGCCCACAGGGCTCTCGTGCGAGGGAGCATGTTAGAATATATAACATTATGGGGCCTCAACCATCAGCTTAAGCTTTTTGTTGAGTTGTTTCTTTAACAATATTAGCATCTATATTTTTGCACAATAGTTCTAAAGATGGTATATAATCAATGGCATCATCAAAAGCTTACTGAGTTCAAGGTAGTTGTTTCTGATATTCCATTCAAAATCCCAGTGTTTCCTGTCATTTTTCAGTGTCCAGTAACACCAACCAAATGAAGCAGCATTATAAACATCTAACTGTGCTCTTCCAAAATTCTGGTAATCTTCTTTCGATCCGCTTGTTACATTCCACTCGTTCACCCATTCTCCTACAATTTAAATTCAAACCAATCATTTTGAGAAATTTTTCCGAAGAATCTGAAATACTTAATTGAAGGTTAATCCTAATTACCAATGAAAATTAGCGGGCCACTTGCGTTGTTCAGCTGCTGCAGTTGAGCTTCTCTACTCTTATATATATAGTCAATATTTTGGGTCGAGTTCATGTCAACAAAGAACGTATCAAAAAGGTTGTAGTAATGCAGGTCTACAACGACATTCGTAGAACCTATGTTTGCCCGATAAAGTTCGAGAGGATCTGCATTGCCTATTCTCTGACAGACTATAACATAAGCTGTAGACGAATACTTCCGTACAGTCTGGTAGCCTTGTTGGTAATATGAAACCAAAGTATCCAATGGTACTCCAGCGGCCGATGGTTCATTCAAGAGCTCAATTCCTAATAGTGCAGGGTGGTTTGCATACCTTTAACAAGAGAATAGCAAGCTTCAGAAGAATATCAGAATGTCATAGACCGGATAGGCCATGAGATGTAATTACTAAAGATTAAACTGAAAATGTAAAGAGAATGTGCTATGAACTGGAATTATGGACTAAAACAGTAAAATGCAAATTGAAAAGATAAAATGACAAAAGAGAAATTACACTATGAAATTGATGATAAAAGAACGATTACAAGATAACGAACAATAGATTCAAGTACTTCGAGAAGCTTGAGTTCTCCTAAAAATGAGTATAAGCTCACCCAAAATGTGTTTACTAATTTCTTGATTCTTATGGGTCTCTAATTCTCCTTATTTATAATAAATTAATAGCTTTTTTCCCAAGTCTTCCCTAATATGAAAATTACTATTTTGCCCTTTCGTAAACTATATCCCCAAATATCAAGTCATAGCAATACCGACCGCCTGGAGTTCCACCTTGCCCTCAAAGTGGATAAAAATTAGCTTAACCTTCCACCAAAAAGATCAGTAAGATAAATCGGCGGAAAATAGTTTTTCTGGAATGTGCGAGTATATGTAACTGTAGGAAGAATGCTTGAATATGGAATTTTAAAATATCATGGGTGGATGGAAAAATCTGGCCCCACATTACAGCTGTCCATTTCAGCATACCACCTTTTAAATGTTGCATAACAGTACTACCCATCAACCTTTTTGGATGGTTTGTGACTTTTCTCTTCTTATTTCTCAATTCTCTCTCCTCAAAAAAATATGCTGACTCATCCCTTTCAAAACTCAAGCAGACTAGCATATTTTCGCCATCATCATTTTTCTGGTGACTATTTTTGTTATCTAGAAAAGTAATTTCTGAATTCTCATCCTTTTTATTGTTCCACTTTTTCTTTACAGACCCTAACAATTCAAATTCTACCTCAGATTTTAGTCTCACTCCAGTAGCAGTCCTCTGGCCCATCTCTTCGACAGCCCAACAACATTTCCGACGATAAAATCTATTGTCCAACTGCCGATGCCAGCATCCCTAGTTTCCTCTCTATTCAATTCTTCTTTTCCCATGAGCCCTAAAACTCCTTCACCTTTTTCACAGCAACTTTTAAGAACCCTAACTTCCTTCACTGTGTTTTTCCTCATGCCGCAGCCTGTACCGGCGCCACCAGCACCGCCGGCCAACACCCAGAAACTGCCGGCGATTATGTCCACCGCTTGGCCACTGCCGCAGCCTCCTTCCTTCTTCTCCCTTCTCATTTCTTCATTTCTCACAGACCGTAGTTCTTTACCTCTTTTTCTTGAAAATGCAAGTGATGATTTAATCCCCCAGCGCCGTCGTGGTCGCCCAAATAGCAACCTCCTCGCCGCTCTTCTTCTGTTGGACCTCCAGGTTTCTCTGTTATGGACCATCTCTCTTGCATGGCTTCTGTTTCAATCCATCCATCTTATTTTCTTTAATTTTTTCTTTTTTCTACCGTAGATCCTAACCTTCTGAATTTCTTCTTGCTTCTTCTATTTTTCGTTACTTCCTAGTCTTCTCTTTCTTATTCTGTTCTTAATTTTCTCACTAAATCCTGTGAGTTGAGCCTCACATTTTCCACCCAGATCTGGTTCTTGAAATGGCATGCGAGCCTCAGTTAGTTGAGCTTCATCTTTTCCTTGGTCTCCAACCTTATCTCTCAACTCTTGAACATTTTCATCCTCTATATTTTTTGCTTCCACTGTTATTTTATGGTAAACAAGTACCATTAATTCATCCTTCGTCCCTTGATAGAAGATGAACATCGAAAACTCCTTGTGGCTACAATCATGTACCAAACGTTCGGTTTCCTTTACTTGCTCATTACAAAACTCAGACTCCCTTTCCCCACTTTTCATAGCTCTCCTTTGTTGAAGTTTGTTTGAATGAGTGAATGACATTTTCTTGGACAGCCTTCTTGCACATCTCCAATGGTGAAATTTCAGTCCCAAAACCCCCAAAATATGCATCTAGATCAGTTTCTTGAACATTTTCTGGACTTATGACATCTCCGGCGAGATTCGGGTCACCGGAATCGTACCGCTCTGATACCATATTTGCTATGAACTGGAATTATGGACTAAAACAGTAAAATGCAAATTGAAAGATAAAATGACAAAAGAGAAATTACACTATGAAATTGATGATAAAAGAACGATTAAAAGATAACGAACAATAGATTCAAGCACTTCGAGAAGCTTGAGGTCTCCTAAAAATGAGTATAAACTCACCCAAAATGTATTTACTAATTTCTTGATTCTTATGGGTCTCTAATTCCCCTTATTTATAATAAACTAATAGTTTTTTCCTCAAGTCTTCCATAATATGAAAATTACTATTTTGCCCTTTCGTAAACTATATCATATGAATGTAAAACGTAAATGTATATGGAAGATTGAATGTAATAAAAGAACAATTAAAAAAGATAGAATTACAAGCTTTCGAGAGGCTTGTTCTCTCCCAATGAGTATAATACTCCACTCAACTCTATTATTTGGATGATTCCCAATTCCCTTCTCTTACCCTCTATTTATACTAATTACCCCCACATTTCATTTCCCACTTAACTAATTACTAAGTATTATTTATTACTTAATTCCTATAATACTCTTTTCCAACTATTCATGACATACCGGCCCCTAAAAAATCCACCTTGTCCTCAAGGTGGGAAAATTATAATTGGGACTCAGACAATTGATTGTAGAAATGTAGAATAAATTGGAAAGTGGGTGCAACAAGGCATTGGGTCAAAGATGAAAATTAGACTCAAAATTGAGTTGATGACATCAGCAGCCATGTCATGAATAAAGCTAATTACTCTCATGCCCCTGACCCTACTTTCCAGATTCTTCCAGCAGCCTTCAAAATTATTAGGGGTCCTATTGCATATTTGAAAATATTCTCCTATTATTTCCCTAAGTTGTTCGACCACTACCAGCTCTACCCAAATGGTATTAGGACTTCTTCTACCGCCACCGTAGCTACCATCGCCAACACCACTACTCTTTCCGTCGGTACCTCTGTCGCCATCCACATCCGTAAGGTTGCACCTAGATCTGTTAGTTCCACGAGGTTTTCTCTCATCAGTAGCGCCGCCGCAACCTCCCACACGACAGTCGCCAACACCGCAGTCGCTGCCTCTAACACCGCCTAAACCTCCTTCAACTCGCATGGGTTTCTTTGGGGTAAATATGGATATTTGATTTTGAATTTGATGGAAGGAACGAAACATTAGCCCCTCGCCATATATGGTCGTCCTTTTCTCCTTCCTACGGTGTTGCAGCTTCCACTTCCATCGCCACCGCACCGTTGCCGGCCACTCCTGACTACCATACCTACCGCAGGCGGTCTTTACCACCGTAAAACCAACCGGTAACTTCCTCGTTCTGTTCTTGCGATGCGGCACACCTGGTCTCCTCTTCTTTCTCTTGTTCCAAAACCCTAAATACTCATTTTCAAAGGATTTTCCAAACAAAAAACGAGTGAAATGGAACTGCTGCGCAATGTTTCCACTGGAATTTAGTTGCCGATATTCTCGATGGGACGGAGATTTCTCCACTGAAATGTCATGTACTCCTTGGACCGAGCTTTTGTTTTCTCCTCCTTCAAGATTCACCAAATTGTCCACTGTATCTACAACTATTCCACATTCGGCAACTTCAATTTCAGTCGAATCTTCATGCTCTGCTTCCTTCGCAACGACCTCAACACATTCTTCTAGATCTCCTTCACTGTGTTTTTCAGTAAGGTCAGTCTTCTGGATCTCCTTCACTGTGTTTTTCTTTTTCTCTTCGTCCTGCTCAATGACGTCGTCAAGGTCTTTTGGATCTATAGTGTCGTGTTTGTGATGAGCGACCTTCAAATCTGTCTATTGCTCTAAATTCTTGTTTCTAAATTGTTCCAGATCTGCTTGGTACTGTCTGGATAGTTCACTCATATTCTGAGATTGCTTGTCAAGGATGTTGAGCATATGTGCTAGTACCTCCTCCATACGGTGCAAAGATTTGCGTATGGCAGATTTCTGACATTGGTGCAATCCTTCACTGTGCGAACCTCGAATGTTGTTGTTCTTGGACTCGAGAACATCATCAGAATGCAGATTCTGGATATTGCGGTCTCTGGCGTGTCTTCGACCACCACGAATCGAACGGCTCTGATACCAATTGTCATGGACTGGATAGGCCATGAGATGTAATTACTAAAGAATAAACAGAAAATGTAAAGAGAATGTAACAATTTGAATGTAAAACGTAAATGTATATGGAAGATTGAATGTAATAAAAGAACAATTACAAAAGATAGAATTACAAGGTTTCCGGGAGCTTGTTCTCTCCCAATGAGTATAATACTCCCCTCAACTCTATTATTTGGATGATTCCCAATTCCCTTCTCTTACCCTCTATTTATACTAATTATCCCCACATTTCATTTCCCCACTTAACTAATTACTAAGTATTATTTATTACTTAATTCCTATAATACCCTTTCCCAGCTATTCATGACACAGAATGTTCACAAAACATTGAACGCACAAACACCTTGGTTAATAGAGTGATGAGTGACCATTGGCATAGGTGTCCCACCATATATCATAAATTACACCGATTTTCTTAAGAAAAATTGTAAAAAATAATGAATATCATAAGTAAAATGTCATGACCCGTCCAACTTTTTTTGTTTTTGTCTTATTATTAGAATCGTTCGAAGAGCGCTACATAGTTAAAATTCAGGGTCCAACATAATTCACATTATGATGGTAAAAAAAATTATATAAATAGTACTACCTCCTATTCAACTCATTAGTCCCATTTGATTTTTCACATTTGTTGAGACAATATTTTAACCCTTAATATCTCTAATTGTTTTTAATTAAAAATTATAAAAAGTAGATATTAATTATCTTTGTATTGAGACGAATCAAATAAGATCCCACATGACTATGCTTTAACTTATAGATTAAAAATAAAACACAAATTAAGAGTAATAAGTGAATAGTGAAAAAAATCAATGGGACTAATAGGCAGAATAGGAGAGAGTATATAATTGGAAACAAAGTACTATCTAATGTCCATCACTAGATTGGTATAATACCACAACCAACAATGTCAAAGCCTTAACTCCAAAATATTGGGTCACATGGATTATCTGTCTCTATTTATTTCAGTTTTCTACCATCTCGATCTCTAAATCTAAAAAGATGTTCTTTATAGATTTCCAACCCATTTAACACCATTCCTGAATTGTGTTTGATGTGGCTCATAATCTCAATCGCTATGGTATATGGTTTTATGATAACAGTGTGATAGAATTTAGAAAATGGGTCTGGGCAACCCAAACAAAGAGGAAAAGAAATATTGCACTCATACACCCCAAAGAAGGTTCACTACTAAAACCAATTGGTAATAGTAGGAGTTACTCCTTGAGTATATAAAGTGATGCATACTCTTCTCTTTCTCCGATGTGGGACAACTCACATGTGGGTAACACATGGGCACTTCAACACAGTGTAAAACTTGAAGAATTAGAATATACTAGAAAAAGGGGTGTGGTGGAACGATTACCTAGAGGCCAAGAAGTCAATAACATGCAAAGTTTTATCAATATTATCTTGTGATGTTGGCCAATCAACTGAACCATCTCTGCTAGCACTGTGTTCCATTCCATTTTGTGAGCCAGGGGCAGCATGAAGGTCAATTATGCACTTTATACCATATGTTCTGAACCACAAAAATTGGATCCATATCAATTAGAGCACACCTCAAACTCAAAGGTTTCCAAAAAAACATTTATTTGTAAGAGCAAACACCTACTGAGCCCAGGAAAATGCTCGATCTAACGCTGTCAATGATCCTCCGATAAAAGGTGTCAGAGGATCAGGATCGAAAGCAATCCACCACCCAACAGGAATCCTCACGGTATTTATTCCGTGTCTACTCAGGAAATAAAAGTCATCTATGGTGATAAACTTGTTTCGATGTTCCTGTGCTTCAAACGGGTTAAGAAAGGCAATGCGTGTTAGAATCGAAAATGGGTAAGAAGATAATACCTCCAGAATTTGTTTGGCCTTGACATGTCCATAACCGTTTGCGAGCTGGAAATCACCATGGAGATTATTCGAAACAATAGTCATCTCGAAGGTGGCTGCATTATCATCCCATCCTGGGGTTCCTTGATAATCTGCTGTAAGCTGGCTTTCAGTCAGAGCCTAAAATTATGAGGCCCAATACATGATTTTCAGTACTCTTAGAATCTCAAATAAAATGTCCTTTCTTTCTTATGATTACTAACCATGATTAAATTGATTATAAGCTCGAATTGCGTAAATGTACCTGTAGATAGGCGCCGTTTTGAAGTTTGATGTGAACTCTGCTGCTATTGACTTGTCTTTCTATGTAAAATGTTTCATTGGTATTAGCCAGTGATTCTTTAGTGGCAAATACTGAGTTTCCTTGGCCTTCACATGTCCAAAACTTCCCTTGTGTGGAGCGCAATTGAAATTCCGTCTCCGACACTCTCCATAACTGCAATCATTCATACTTGCCAATAAACGATTTCTTGATATGTAACATGTATTCGTTCACAGAAATAAAGCTCAGTTTTGTCGGGTAGTGTTCATTTTGAAACGAAAACTGCGTATAGTACAATAGAATGTTTGCATGTATCCTTGCATCATAACTTGACTAGTTCAATTGAATAAGTAGTTGACTGAAATCTCGGGTATAAACTGCCTTTTAAGTCATTATAGGATGTTTTGCAAGTTCCAATAGGCATAAAGACTGTCATATTGAGGACACAATTCTTAACAGTAAGGTTATCATTATCATTCATTAGACAAGTATATCTCGCTCATAAAAGCTATGAAAAGGGTCTGCAGAGGCATACCACACCCTTTATCAAATGAGATAAGAAGGTTGCGCCAGTAAAACCCTCCCCTCATCATCATGATCTTTGAGTAAAGCTCTAAATACATCAGTGATCAATACATGAACACATCTTAAAATACAACAATTCTTGTTCTCATTTTATGACATGCACTACTAACTACTAAGCATCAACATGCAGAGTACAATTTGAACTGGGGCTTCAACCATCGGTTTAAGCTTTTGGTTAATTTGGTTCTTTGATATGGTATCAGATTCCAGTGTAGCAAGAGGTCACATGTTCAAAACTCAACCACCCCTTTTCTAAAGTGAAAAGTGGAATATATAGGGTCAGGTATGAGGAGGACATGTGATGCATCCACACTTCTAACTTAAAAGGCTCTCGTGTGAAGGGCATGTTAAAGTATAAACCATATCCTGGGGCTTTTACTATCGGCTTAAGCTTTTGAAAACACATGAAAAATGTTTGATACTAATCACCAAGTAGTGAGAAACAAACCCGGAAAGTTTCCCAGGAAGAAGGAATATCCCTACTGACTGAGACATTAGAGCCACCACCATTTTCAGCACACACATACTTCTGCAAAGTCACAGACTTAAACTGCACTTCTGTCCCATCCTACATAAATTCATACAAAATTTGAGCTACAACCCATCATTTTACTCTCTATCCCATTAAGATTGCTACATTGCAACTCTGTATGAGAGCTTTGAATGAGAAATGTTGCAATCTCAATCAGATAGCATGAGTATGAAACAAACCTAAAATTGCAATGATGAATATAATCAAACAAGTCCAACAAATCTCACAAGCATGTCTCCATTGGGAATCCCATCAAATAAAGAAGGTTTAATCCACCCTTCAATTACCAACCATCCACCTAAATTTACTCCTCTGACTTTGGAATTATCATTCAATCCTTCCACTTTATTCAACAAACATCAAACAAGACAATCAAAATGCAAATCAGATAGATGGAGGGAAATGAAAATGCAGTTAAAGTTTTAGTTCTTTTACCTGATAATGCAACTGAGAAAAGGAGCCAAAAAGAAAAAAGAAATGTTGATACCCATTTCTGGAGAGCAAATTCCATATGTAATTTAGGGGTTTAGTTACCTCTAGAAAGGCAAAAATGCAAAACCCATCTCTCAGAAAGGAACTACTAGAACAAGGAATATCAAAAAGTAAACAGAATCTTGATAATTCCTTGCTTTGGAAATTGGAAATTATCAATCCCAAAAAAAATAAACACTAGCAGATATTGTAAAAATGAAGGATTATTTTTAATAGTTAAAGCCAAATTTGAGTTTTGTCTCACTTAAATATATACATGAGTTTTTTATAATGTCTGAGTTTGCTTTATATTAATAGGTCGGTCTTGAGATTTGAAAAGATTGAGGCGAAACATTAATTATTGACCCTTAATTATTAAATCTACTATTATAGGTTCTAAACTCTTAAATATTACAGTGTCGTTTTTCTAACTTTTTGGAGGCATGGAGTTCACTAGTGTAGTAACTCAATGTGTTCACAAAAATTGTTATTATAAAATTACTCTTTGTAAAGAATATAAGAGTATTTTTCTATTCTATTACTTTCATACTATGAATTATCAGTGTTAGAATATTATCAATTGAAGCTAAAATTTAAGTCTCCTAACTAGTCTAATCTTCTAATCTTAGCTTCTGACTCTTAGAATTTTTGAAAAAAAAGAAATTGAAAATTTTCATTTTTATTTATTTAGTTTTTGAGCTTAAATGACTATGAACTAACAAAAAAAATCTGAAATTGTACTAAACTGTTTCATTTATTAAAGCTTCACTGAAGCACTGTGATAGTGTGATCTTAACTCCAAAGTCAAATAGATGGTATATAAATTAATTTTAAGTTATTAATTTTGTAGGGAATTTCAAAATTTTACAACTGTTGAGGAGCAAGCTCGTCTTTATTGATATTTGTTGATGCAATTGATGTGGAAGTTATCTTTTGAGATGTAATTTTTTTGCCAATGAAATTCTATATTTGTGTTACTTTAAACATTTATGTAATTATATACAATGTATATGTGATTTTTGGACCATCAATACAAATTATTTTTGCAATGTTTGTTTATTGGGCAAAGTGAAGCCTTAACTTCTAAGCTACTTTGTATATTTTATGAGCATTATTTTGAAGCATATATCTAGATATCAAGGGCTTTAATAGGTTTATTTTCGTATAAAAGCGTCTAAAATATTAAGCACTATACACATGAAAAAGCATCTAAAAATTTCAGCATTTCCACACAAAAAATATTCAGTTCCACGCTTCAAAGCGTCGAAAATATTCAGCATTTTCCACGCTTCAAAGCATCTAAAAACTTGAAATTGTAGTATGGATTTAAGGCGCGAAATCTTTTTCCCACAGTAAAAGCGTCGGAAAACATATATAACATCCACTAAAATAACCGTCGAAAATTTACTACTCCAGTTTTTCAGACGCTTCGCCAAGCGTCGAAATTATATTTTTCGACGGTTAAATCCATCGAAAAAGCCATAGTTCTTCCGTCAAAAAAACTCCGTGTTTTTTTGTAGTGAATTCGTGTAGAATTGAATTTGTTAAACTACCTACAGAAAGTTGAGGCGTTCATGGGGGGCTTGGGCGGGTAGCGATCCAATAATTATAGTATATTTTTTTGTCGCTACCCTCCGATTTTTAAAGCGGGTGGGACCCGCGGATAGGCGGGTATTTATTATATAAAAATTAAAAATATAATACAAATCATAAAGTTAAGTTAGAATAATAATTTAAATACAATACATTGTCCAAAATAATCAAAAAAACATAAAAGGTCTCAAAATACACAAATTACATAAATAAAAACATTATGTTGGATAATCCAACAAAAACATTCCATCATCGATTTATCTTACTACGAACTACAGACATATATCTCTCCAATCATATTAGGGTGTTTGGCAATTGGCTGTTGGTTGTTGGCGGTTGGCTTTTTTAGTTGGCTTGTTTGACCAGCTGGAAATGTTGGCTGTTTTTGTTGGCTTTTAAGCTAACTTAAAAAACTAGGTGTTTGTAGAGATGTTTGGTAAATGTGAATATTGGCTGTTGGCTGTTTATTAGAGAAAAAGTAGGTCAATAAACCAAAAGCCAACCAAAAAAGCTAGCTGGAGCAGCTTTTTCATTTTGGCTTAAAAGCAAGCTTTTCAGTTGCTTTAAAAACCATTTATCAAACACTTTTTTTGGCTGTTTGAACAACCAACAAGCCAAAAGTCAAAAGTCAACCAAAAAGCTAAGCCAAAAGTCATATACCAAACACCCCAATAAATTAAAAAAATTATTAAAATGGATATGGACTCTAATTACTAAAGTTGGACATGTAGTAGACTAATAATATTAGACACTAGACTACCAGTTTCATAGCAATAGACATATAATAATTTATATATTAAACTTATCGGGCAGGCGAGTATACCCGCGGGTATTTCTTGGCGTCACTACCCGCCTATTTACCTTGGTGGATGGGTGTTACCCATCCAAACTTTAATTTTTTTTGAAAAACTTTGTCCATGCCCGCACATTCAAACCGGGTAAATCAAGTCTAGCAGATAGTCTGCCCATAAACAGGTCTACCAGAAAGGTTTCTCGAGGGCTAACTAGAACCATCAAAAGTTTGAGTCGGGTGAAAAGAATAAAAACTACTCCATGGTTTTTCTTTCTAGGGTCTATTCTTTTTGGAATAATACTCTCTTTAATTTTTCATTGCCCTTATAATTTTGGGATGTAAATTTGGTCATTTGATCAGATTTTTGTTGTGTGTTTTAATAGATTTATATTATATTTTATGGAGACGTCTTTATGTTTTGACGTAGATTGGTTTGGATATATTTTATATCAGGTTAATATTATATCAAGTTAGCTGTAGTTTTGGTATAACTTCAACTCGGATTTATATTGAGACGGGTCAATACAATATACTAAATTGAATCTACAGGCTTCAATTCAATTAGATTTAGGTCGGATGTTTTTGAGTTCGAGTTATATTAATGTCAGATTATTCTGGACTAAGTTGATTACATCTTACTTTCATATGTTCAAGTCAAATTATTGTGTTCTTTTCGAAAAAAGTCAGATAATTTGTTTTACTTTGATTAGCTATATTTCTAAATGGAGAAAAATTAAGAATTGGTGTGTTGATTTTTTTGTATTTGGTAAAATAGTTTGTTGGACAATTTTAGCTTATTTAAGTACATCAGGTGATTTAACCATATGTCCATATAATGCTACTATTTGGTTGATTATGTGGTTCAAACAACTTATTGTTATGAATCAGCTTATATACAATTAGCTGATCATACTAACTTGTTGGCTGATCAAATCGGTTGATAAACTCAGCTAATCATACTAATATATCAGTTCATGTCATTGTGGGTCTTATGTCACCTGAATTCTGATAATTACATATAGTTGAGTTTAGGGGCGTTCAATGGGCCGGATAAGGGTTGGGCCGGATAAGTGCCCTTTGAAATTAATGTGGGTTTTAAATGCATTGGGCTTTCAAAGCCCGGTCTGGCTCAACCAGGCCCATTTTTACTACTAAAAATTATTTTAATCCCCATTTATCAATTTATAGCAATTAAATTATCATTTATAATAATTAGATTGAAAAATATTAATAATTTTATTGACATTGTCATTTATAAAATTTAAATTATACATTAATTATACTATTTACAAAGGCCCGTTTTCAGCCCTTAATAAGCTCTTTTATAGCCCGCTTCATTTAAATTATAGTATAGCTCGGCTCATTTTCGGCCTGACCCTTATAAAGCGCTTTTAAAAACAGGCCGGATAAGGGCTTAAAATGGGGGTCCGTCCCATTAAACACCCCAAGTTGGGTTCGAGTAAACAATAGATTATATACAAGTTAGTTTTGGCTAATCTTATTTGGAATTAATCTGGAGTGAATTGTTCTCAAGTCAGGTGCATGCCATTTATAGACTCAAAAGTAGTTAATCTTTGATTATGTAGGATCACGAGCCAACACCATATTGGGCTCTTAATAATCGTCAGTTTTCACACCTTGTGTATGTGAGTAAATGATAGGGAAATTTTATGATATATCACTGAGTTTCTTCATAATTCATTATATATTACATGAAATGTTATGGATCACCATATACTATTGAATTTTAGACTGTTAGCACAGAATACCATTAATGACAAATTTCGTTAGTCTGTCGTTTGTGGTAAATTACCATATTACCCTTACTCATTCATCTGGCGCCATTGTTAGGGTTGACGTCGCCAAACATCCATTATGAATTCAGATTTCTTCCCCAAATACCTTCAATCATACAATTTTCCAATTTTTCAAATCAATTAAAACCTTCAATCAATCCAGATTTCTTCCACTTAATACCTTCTACATTTATTGTTCTTCATCTTCTTTAACCAAACTTATTCCATGGAGAAATCGACACTTCATTAACCTTCAATCTTCAACAACAATGGCGGCATCCCTTCATCAAAGATAATCACACACTCTATTAACAAACCCATATTCTTTCTCCTCTTTTTATCTCCCTAAACAAAAGATCTGCTTCACTTCTAACTCGTACTAATCTCCTCCTCCTTTTATCACTCCTCATAATTCTAAGTTTTCTTTACCTTTACTCAGAAATCTCTCAATCATTTTTGTCAAATACCCAATTTCAATTTTAGTCTAAATAGAGGAATCACTCCCTTAAAGATGCAGTTACTTTATTTTGGAAAAAATGGGACTGTGATTGTTTGTATTATCAGTGAACCTTATTTGGATTTTTTGAATAATTCGTTGAATATGGTTAATAGACATAAACATCAAGATAAAGTTTGGTTATTGTTGATGATTATTCAATTTTGGTTGAATCAGCTTCTGATGGAAACTCAAATAACAATGATGAAGCTGTCATTAATCCTATTAATCTCATTTCTACTGTTTTTTTTTTTCTGTTATGGATGTTGTTATTACATTACTTGTGTCTCTCAATTTTGGAGAAGGATGATGATTGATTGGGTTTCATTTTAAAGGGATTGGTTTTCTGGAAAAGCGTGAATTTGAATTGGCAATGGCTACGGCTGATAATGTTGATATGACTGTAGTTGCACATACTGCCATTTTACCACAAACGTCTGGAAAAAAAACGTCGAAAATTTGTAACTCAATTAATGGTATTTGACGCAAAAAAAGTCATTAATGGTATTTGACGCAAAAAAAAAAAGTAATGGTATATAGTGAATTAATATTTACCACAAACGGCAGACTAATGGAATTTATCATTAATGGTATTCTGTGCTAACGGACTAAAACTCAATGGTATATGGTGATCTACAACATTTCATGTGGTATATGGTGAATTATGAAGAAACTCAGTAGTATATCATGAAATTTCCGTAAACAATATATACAGAATGTCCGATCAATTTTCAAAACTAAATTTATAATCTCAAATTCGGTCTCACAATTAAACTATTTCTATCTGATTGTCCTAATGTACAATTACTATTTTAAAGTGATTATTTATAATTTTAATGTGATTATTTTTAATCTTAAAATGATTACTTTTTATAGTCTTAGGGGCTTTTTGGTTTGATAAAATTTCTACTAAGAAATGAAAACAAATAACAAATTCCATTTTGACTTGTTTGTTTGATATGGAATGTAAGAGAAATGGTTATCATAGGGTATTTAAATCCATTATATTTTTATTACCGACTAATAAGTGTAAACAAAAATACTTCATCTCTTTTAAATTGAAAATAGTTGAGATCACTACACTCATCCAACTTGTTTGTGGACAAAGCTTGCAGCAGTAAGTTGTTTCTATTACTAGACTTCAACCAAACAACTTATTAATGTAACGGTAACTATTTTCATTTTCATAACCTATTCATTAGCATTCCCTTTCCATTTCATGACAAATGCCAAACAACCCTTTAGAGTGATCACTTGTAAACATATAACTTTAAAGCGATCACTTAAGATCGTATGGTGTGTTACTGTGTTTGGCCTGGTAACGAATTGTGGAATTCTTACTCTTTCCTTTTGTTTGGTAAAGTTTTCTCTCTTCAATTTACGATTCTTGGTGGTAAGTGAATCAGACAAATGTTAAATGTGATGAATTAGCGATAACATATACCACTCAATGAGGTAAACATAAAAACATAAAGTTGGCTACAAAACTAATCAAGTGTTTCCGTTACCTATGATTATACCAAACAATTGTACTAATAACCTTTAATATTAACCGTATTTCCTTTTCATTTTATTTTCACTTTACATGCAAAACACTCTTTTAAGTAATCAATTAGAGAAATAAGCAATTATATGAAAAAGCCCGTAGCCCCGCACGGCCCCTTGAACACTATTGGCTACTCACTAGATATACTCTTTAGTGTTCATGAAGATGCTACACTAGACTAAGAAAACTGAAGTATAGACCAAAAAGCAAAATCAACACGTTTTCAGAAGACAAATACTCCGCCTCAGTTGAAAGATGCACTGATTGAGATCTAATTTGAGACCAAAAACCAAAATTAAATTTTGTTGACAGATTCAAACTTCAAACTTGCCATTTTGTCTTGGTGTTCATATACTTGTAACATCAAAACCAAGTGAACCACGAATATCCACCACTAAATTTATGACCTGGTCAACGTCCCATCAAAATTACATTGTTTTGTCCGTTAAAATAGCATTAAAGAAAAAATAAAGTGTTTTAGGGAAAAGATGAACAAATAAAAAAGATAAAATTGTGCAAATCAAATTAAAATGTAAAAAAAACATTTGAAAATGAGAAGTTATTATCCAAAAATAAAATGAGCCAAAATTTCAAATAATTCTAAATGAATACTACAACATAGAATAGAAATCATTACTCCAGTTATGGAAGAATCTAGTCTCTAGATGTTCAAAAATCTGGTATCCGTAAGTTAACCGCAAATCCACAATCGACAAGTCTACCAAAAAATTGCAAGTCTAGGGGATAGCACACCAAAATAGTATTCTCTATGGTCCCGGTCAATTAGCACTCCTTCCTATTTGAGTGAAAATTATTGGAAATAGACAAAAAAACAAGTATTTTCTTCTATTTATTATACATAGTGATATTTTACCACACATGTCGCAATCAGGTATGAGTACTTCAGAAAGGAGGAAGCATGATAAAAATTAAGTGGTGGTTAAAATCGAGAAAAAGGATAAGTATGAAGTGGCAATAAGGGAGAGGGAAGACTTGCTAAACTAATAGAAGCATGGCAAAGCTTAGTTTGACGAGTCACCAGCGTGGGAAAAGAGCGAACAAAGAGTGTAATTCGTAATCACTGCACTCACGCATACTCAAGTTAGAAAACAAACTAATTTATGATTCAGGAGTATGCACATAAACTCCTCAGTTCATCTACAATGCATGAATTTTTGGCAAACAAACACATTGGAACACAGATAAGAGCCCTCGAAACGGGAAGAAACCAACCATTAATCCAGGTCCAAATATGGCAAATCTAGTCAAAGGCCCGTTTGACAGTTGATATTAAATTGTGGGAATGATAATGAAAATTTAGTGTAATTTTGACAAAAACATGTTTGTTTCACTTTGATCATCTCAATTGCTTCATAAATTCTAACTAATTCATTACCGAATCTTTTATAATCAAAGTTTCATCACCATAATAACAGTACGTTTCATAGAAATTTACATTACAAATCATTATCATTACCACTATATAATAAAAACAACCAATGGGGCTTAATTTCACTTGAACAATCAGATGAAACATACAATAGTTTAAAGCTGAGCTTCTGCGGCAAAAACCAAAGCTCAGAAGGCCTTAATGCCATGAAAATACTTATACCTTATTGAATGCAGTGAACTGTAGAACCACTCAACTGCATATAGAAGCAGATTGGATTGTCATATAAATTTATCATATCTACATTTATTTTAGCATTACATGTATATGGTCCAATGCAATTATGCAATGAAGCAGCAATCTGTGACACGACCGATGGGAACCAATGCATTCCCATGGGTTGATGGGCATGTAGTGAATTGAACCATCCATTAATGATGAAACAATGCCATATTATTAGCAAGAAAACAAATCCAAGATCTGTATTCACAAAGGAAGAATTGAGACCTGGCTTTTTGTTCTTCGAAAAGAGAAGAACTTGCTACTTGCAGACAATGATCTTTTCATAGAAACTGGACCTTTTTGCAATGAACGTCCAATGGAAGAACTCTTGAACAATGAACTTGATCCCCTTTTACTACCCCCTTTCTCTAAATCAACATTCTTCTCCATTGAAACCACCCTTGAACACCCTTCACTTGAGGAACTCCCATCTCTAGAACCAAGTTCTACACCACAAATTGCTGAAACTGCAACAGCATCGAACGAAACAGACCTTTGAACCGGCTCTAAACCTTCCTCCAATGCTCGAAATCGATGATTCTCACCCAAATCACTGAATATACGAAGCTCACGATTCTTCTTCAGAATCTCAGCTATCTTTACACCCTCTAAAACAGGCAATTCCCCTAAATGATCCCCCCTTTCCCTAATTTGATGACTACTACCCTCACCTGAACCTCCATTATTATTATCCGAATTCACTCTTTGCAATCCTTCCTCCGAATTATTAACGAAATTTCCAACCTCATTCTCATTCACAATTGGGGCACGACAAAGGGGGCAATTCTTATGAGACCTTAACCAAGTATCAATACAAGAAACATGAAAAGCATGACTACATTTAGGCAACAATCTCAAATCATCACCATCTTCGAATTCCGTTAAACAAACTGAACAAGAAGAATCATCACCACCCACAAAACACCCATCAAGTTTTTTATACTTAAAAGCAGTTATAGAATCAATTACCGACTGTTGAAGCCCAACTGTAGTAATATGCCAAATCGGATGATCCACAAAAGACCCATCATCATCACCAATTTGAGAACCATTAGTATTTTCCAGAGAATCATTGGAGTCCCGATTTCTGCAGCAACGAGTAAACCCAAGCCTTAAAATGATTGTACAAGTCGAAAGAAGCAGAAAAGAAATACCCAGAATTGAAATTGTTGCGATCAAAAAAGGAGCAAGATGGTTTTGTGAAGAAGTTGAAGAAGGCAATGGAGGCGGTGGAGGCGGTGGGAATAAGTCGACGGAAGGATAACAAGTGTAATGACCAGAGGTGGAGTTTTCGCAGTCTGTGAGGACGCAGGAAAAGCCACTGTCACCTAGGCTATAGGTTGGAGCTTCTTTCATGGCGAAATTTTGCCCTTTTTTTCAAATTGAGGGTTCTAAGATGACATTTTTGATTTTTTTTCGAACGGCAAGAGAGGAAGGAAGTGCGTTTTAGGTGGGTTTTTGGGAGATTGAGACTTTTGTGTATAAGTCTATGGCAAAATAGTCAAAGGAAAGTAATGGAAGTCAGAATGCGGGAATGCCGCGTAGATTAATAATAATAATCACAAGGAGTACACTACCCGCCCGGTAGTTTGAGGGAAGCGGATGGCAGAATATTTTTTCCGATTTTATCAGATGCTACAGTTTTATGGTAATTATTATTTATCAATTGATTTTAGCAAAATTTGCTCAAAATAATCTCAAATATCACTTATTGGTAAAAAATAATCTCAAATATTAATTATTTTTTAATAATCCCAACTATTTTCATAATTCGTTGAAAACATACTCACCTCCTTTTTAACCGGCTACAACATGTAACTTTTCCACTTTTTTCTTTCTTTTTTTGATTAATAGATGAAGGGGAAGGGTTATTTTGAACAGTTAAGTAAAAAAAATAAAAAAAAATAAAAAAAATAAAAAAGTTACATGTTCCAGCCGGTAACAAGGGGGTGGGTATGTTTTCAACAAATTATGAAAATAGTTGGGATTATTAAAAAATAATTGATAGTTGGGAATATTTTTGGCCAACGGGTAAGAGTTGGGATTATTTTGAGCAAATTTTCCTTGATTTTATTTAATATATATTTGTTTATATATATATATATATAACGTAAAATATGGTTAAGTGAGATTTTTTTTTTGTTTAACTTCAAAAAAAACTGAAATTTTGTTTGATTTATCTTAATGCATATTTTCATAATATTAATTTTTTGAAATCTTCTATCATATGAAATTAAAGATATTAAAGATTGAAATTGTATATTAGATAGCATGAAAAACATAAATGTAGTAACCATTAAAAATCAGAGGAATTACTACTTAAACTGCCCCTTGGAAAGCATTAGTTATTTTAATTGAGATAAGACTTATTTCTTTAATGTTATGTTTAGAAATGGAGATTTCATTTGAAAATATAGATTTGACTCAAAATTAGTGTTTAGCAAATACTAGAATTTCAAAGTTAGATTTGAGTCAAATCCACAATTGTTATCAAAATGGTTTAAAGATGAGGATTTGAGAATGACCTCCCAAACCTTATCATTCTCAAATTCTACATTCATGATTTCATAATTGAAATCATTAATTTGAAATGAAATGCTAGTTCTCAAACACAACCTTAGTCTATTTTAATTTGATTTGTTTTGTTTTGTTTTTTTCGCTTATTTTTTATTTCGAAATGAATTCAGGATGCGTTTGGAAACTCACAATTCATTTCAAATTGTGGTATCAATTATGAAATCATAATGAAGAATTTGAAATGACAAGGATTGGGGTGTTATTCTCAAATCCTCATTTTAATTAACTACTTTTGTAACATTGGTGAATTTGACTCAAATCGAAATTTAAATTCTTGTTATTGTCAAACACTAACTTCAAGTCAAATCCATATTTGCAAATGAAATCATCATTGCCAAACATACCATGATGCAATTTTCTTTTAATCATCAATATATTTTTTTTAATATCATTCATATAATTTAGTATTTTTATTTAAAATCAAATGTTCACTTTTTATTTAAAAACCTTATTTATAAATGATGCAAATTTAAAGGAATATTTTACCCCATGAGTTTTGCGAATTTTTTCTTCTTAAGTCATGCTTGGATTGGGCATAAATATTTAAAGGGGGAAATAAAGTCAAACTAATAAAATGAAAGCAAAAATAGATGCATTTAAAGTAGTTGAAATAGTTGTGAAGAATGTAAAATGAGCATTAAATATTAAATAAAAATAAGGAAAAATTGTTGGGAATAATCCAACCTATTTCCCATTACCTACCAATAATCCCACCTTTTGAAATTTTTATTAATAATCCAACATTTGCTATCAATTTGTTGCCAATGGACCCTTCAAATTATGACCTGCTATATCAGGTTATTTTCATATTTTGTTTTCTTTACAATAATCCAACCTATTTCCCATTAGCTACCAATAATCCCACCTTTTGAAATATTTATTAATAATCCAACCTTTGCTTTCAATTTGCTGCCAATGGACCCTTCAAGAAGTAAATTGAAATTTTTTATTATTTCGAAGCTTATGAACTTTATTATTGCATTAATAGTAATTTTCTTTACATACATATCCCCATCAACATTATTGATTTCATGTTTGTGAAGACATTGACCTTGCCATGCTACTCTTCATAAATGAAGTTTAATTGGCACAATTAAGTTTATTAAACTTATCTAATCATTTTGTAAGTCATTTTGTAATTGGCAAACTTAACTAATTAGGCATTTTGTAATTGACTAACTAATTTAATCATTTTGTATTTAGCAAACTAGTCAACTAACACATGGTAGCCTTAGTCCTTCTTGTATGATATTTTGTAATCCACAATGTTGATGGGATATGTATGTGAAGAAAATTACTATTAATGCAATGATGAAGTTCATAAGCTTCAAAAAAAAATAGAAATTTCAATTTTCTCTTGAAGGGTCCATTTGCAGCAAACTGAAAGCAAAGATTGGATTATTAATAAAAATTTCAAAATGTGGGGCTATTGGTAGGTAATGAGAAATATGTTGGATTATTGTAAAGAAGACAAAAGATGTGAATAACCTGATATAGCAGGTCATAATCCGAAGGGTCCATTGGCAACAAATTAATAGCAAATGTTGGATTATTGATAAAAATTTCAACAGGTAGGATTATTGGTAGGTAATGGGAAATAGGTTGGATTATTCTCAACAATTTTTCCTAAAAATAATGAAAGAAAAAGAAGATGATTTCCCCGATTATGGAGGTAAATACTTTCCCTCACCCTCCCCTAGGATAAATATTTACCGCACAAAATTGAGAGCTCCCTTTATTTTTCATTACTTTGAATCTAATTTCCCACCTCTAAAACAATCAAACTTCACTAATTTCTCATTTAACAACTTTATTTTCTTACTTTGACTTTTTTTACCCCTTTAAATATTAGTATATTAGAATATTCTAAAAAAACTTATTGGGTCTGAGTTGGTTGCACGAATAAGACGGTCTCACGGGAGAGTTTCTGAATTAAGAAAAGTCACTTTCAATGCATTTTTGTTTATTTTACGCTCTTTGGATAGTAGGTGAAAAAATAATAATAGGATAAGTGATAATAAAATATAAGTAAAATAGAAAATTATTGAGTTATTTTTTTACGTAAAATAACAAAAAATAATAAATCATCCTATCATCATACAATCTAATAAAAAGAATGTAAAATTCCACATGACATTCTCATAGTGATTTGCCATATGAAATAATTCTTACCATATGTAACATCAACTTATTCTTATAATATGAGTGGTATATCTTAATTAGATTCGATCTGTTAAATTTTCGTTGGAATAAGATTTCTATTTAAACTTTCTTAGAATATATAATTATTTTTTTTATGTTGAAATAATTGCTTATTAATAAAGGTTTTTTATTAAAATTTTAATTTCTTAAAATATTTCATGAAGAATCAAAATATACATGATAATCAAAAATTATTTTGAGAATGACAAAAAATATTATCATAACATTGTTGGAACATAACCCAAATTTGCCTTGAAATGTATGAGAGTTCTAATTAATACTTATATTAACGATCGAATTTTTTCATTGAAAGCACTATATGTTCTAAAATTTTCTACCTATTCTATAAGTTTTAATATAATTTTATATTAATAACATATAATTGCATTTGTATTAAAAACTTCATGCATTGCACGAGTTTGTATAATAGTATAAATATAAATATAATATAAATATACTTCTATGATTTTTTGTGGGTGGCTGGGTGGTAACCGGTAAGAGTGAGATGATTTAGACAGGAAAGGAAAAATGGAAAGATGAACGAGGTTTGTAAATTGTAATGATGAGGCATTACTCTTACGTGTATCGCTGTATGATTTAAGGCCTTGCATGAATGGCCGGTGCTGATTTTTTAATTATTATTATTTTTATACAAATGGCCCACTTTCAGCAGCCCAAAATTTGTAGTGATGCTGGTTAGATATTGAGATTAATTAATAAAAAAATTTGTTATTCTTTTTGGTATGTTCGAAGGGTTGCATTTTAGCCCACGAAAATTTGTTTGTATGAGTGGTATGAAAAAGAGAGTGAGTAGAAAATTTATGTAAAGTTGGAATCTTTACGGTGTGATAGTCGTATTCAACGAATACATAATTTATAAGGCTGTGTTAAAATCTTAAAATTAATTTGGATGGTGAGATATGCACTATATTTGAGAGTTTATAGTGTGTAACATACATAGAAGTAATTTAAAGACTCTATAATTAGTAATAATGTACGTCAATATAATTATAAGGATAATGAGATACGCATCAATGAACATTGGAGAGATCAATGAATTTTGAAGGAGTTGATATTAGAATTAGTTCTTTAAATAGCAATTAATTAGTTTCAATTTGAAATTATTGTTAATATGTTAAAATTAATTTTAACTGTTAGTTTGCTAGTTGTTTCTTAGTGGGTAATTTTTGCTAAAAATATGGGAGTTAGTGGGATCATATTGACCCATTATCTAGAGTTGGTTTCCTTTAGTTAACGTAGTTTTACGACTTTATATGTCTATAAATAAACTAATTTTTAGATTAATGAATGTAATAATTTTATGTTTATCACTAATTATACTTACTTCCTTTAATTTTTATCATTTAGATTTAGATATTATGTTTTTATCTCGATTTATGTAAGTACTATATTTTTATTTAAAGCTTGCAAGTTCGTTTTTTAGCTTTTTCGAGCCACAACCTAATTAAAAAACTTTAAAGTACCGCTAACCCGCATTATCGTGATCTACCAAAGGTACGAACTATGAACCACTGTCCACTTACTTCAAGTTTCTGTATAATTAGTAGGTTTCTAAACTAGAAATTACTTGTTTTAGTTGTTTATTCACTTACTTGGTTTCCTAATTCTAACTGGTTTAGTTGGTTTCAACTTTGATTTCTAATTTTTCTTTTTTTTTTTTTTGAAACATAATTACTTAGTTTCTTAAGTTACCTGTTTAGTGAATTTAATTAATCAAATTATTAATCAAATTAGACATTGTTTCGAAGTTTGTTAAATAATGACATTACGTGTCGTTTTCAGAACATGAAAACTTAGCTTGGCGTGGATAATTACCTTAATCAATCATTGTAAAATGTAATTTTTTTAACCCAATGTAAAATGAAAATTCGACATGGACGACCTTTGTTTATTTTTCTGGTTCCGCCGCCGCAGAGATCGCTTGAGTTGGCACATATAAATCAGGATGTTGATAATCACGAAACCCCATAGGCTGATGCATATACACCATTTCCTGCAAACTACCATGAAAAAAAGCATTTTGACATTTAACTGATGAATAGACCAGGACCTAAATAAGACTAGCCTCAAAACAACCCGTAGAATCTGTTGGCTACTTTGATGGTCATGCTTGTCCAACTTTAATAATCTCATTTTCTACATAAAATTCATTCTAATGCATTGCCATTGGAAGATGTGGTATTAGGTGGTAATATAAATTCATAAACAATTTTTTTTTGTGTGATCAAGATTTCATCACCATGGACCATGGTAATGACATAGAACCATTTATAAATTTTACTCTATAAATCATTTCCTTAGTATTATTTTGTACCACTCACCAAACCGTAATGTGTATGTAAAAAAATACTATTATTTTTTTGATAAGTGTAGCATAAGATTTTTAGTGTGATTTAAGTATGCTGCAGGCCCAAATTTACTTCGAGGGGAAACTAAAATGGAGAAAACTACTGTTATAAGACATATCTTGGTAATACCATCTTAAAATAAGGAGCATTTATGCTAATAATTATATGAGAAAAAGTATATTTTCTTAAATTTTAATAGGGGTAAAATAGAATTAGTATTATAAATATCTTAAAAGGTTAAGTTTTTAAGGCTGATAACTTGACTCAATAAAGCAATTGAACATGAGAGATTAGTAATTAGACTATTTGCGAAACTGAAAAAAAAAAAAAGGAAAAATTACATTAAAAACTCCCAACTATGCACGATTTAAATACTCCCTCCGAATCAGTTTAGATGTCCCATTTCCTTATTTGGCAAAACTATATCAATTGTCCCATTTCCTTTTTTGTCTATTTTTTTTTTACCTAAATACCCCCACTTTTCCAATTCCCAATATCCAACTACCACCTTTACAATTAATTTAATCAATTAAAATACCCAACTACCACCTTTTTAATGGATCCCACTCAATCCTTAAAATCCGTGAAATCCCAAATGGAACATCTAAACTGATTCGGAGGGAGTATAAAACTCACAACAATTATTAATATTTAAAACTCCTAACTTTAGGCTCATTCTAAATTTAAAGTCCAAGATGACTTGTAACCGGATAAATTGATTTTAGTAGAGTATTAATGGGAGCCAATTGTATTTATTAATCACCTCACCCCTTTGACCTTACACGACCCTTCATGTACCCTCCCATTTTAACAAAATGGTAACGATTAAACAAGTTATGAAATTGTATCTGTGCTTTAAAATTAAAATAGGCCTAAAGTTGGGAGTTTTGAATAATAATCAATAGTTGAGAGTTTTATATTTAAACCGCGAATAGTTAGGAGTTTTAAAAGTAATTTAAGCTAATTTGTTTTTCCCAGCCTCAAGAAAGAGAAGAAGAAGAAATAACACTGACGATGAAGTACATGGTAATATTTCTTGATCTATGTTATTCAGAAGTCGTCCTCTTGTTTTCTGTAAAAAGTTTTACCTCATGTGTATTTGAAATTCTTATGTCAAATGCAGAAAACGATGCGATTGAATTTTTAATTATATATTTTTTGTGCTTGTTATTTTTATTGGCTTGAATTGTAATATTTTCAGGTTGCTCCTCGGAGATGTTCCATTGAAGTTCTACAATGATCTTACTGGGAAGAAGATTTAGTTGATAAGTTTCTTGCTAGTGCTGACGATAAGAAGGTAAGTCTTTCTCGAATAGCTATAGTGTGTATTTAGTGGACTTTTGTTCTTAGTTGCTTAGTTAAAATTGTGTCTTCTGGGAAAAATCTTTTCCCCTGTGTAGTTGGGTGAAATTTTAGATAGAAAAACAGGATGGTAAGAATCACTTTTCACTCTTTGCAAGACAAATTTTCCATAAACCAATTAACCAACCAAACAATCTAAACAAACTAATTCTTGTCTACCCTTGATAATTGTTTTCTTTAATTCTCTTTTGTTCCTCTTGAATCATGCGTGCTTAATCTCACACAAATCACGCTACAATTAATGTATTGTAGGTACAACAAATGTAAAAATACTATATTTTATATTTAACTTGTAAAGCTATAGGTTTTGAGGTTATTATAATGTATCATTATCTCTTTATATTCATGTATTTTCATTTTTAGGATCTACTTTCTTTTCCAAAATATGTTTCACAAATAAAATATTGGAGAAGTTAATTATGATGTGGCTAAATCGACTTCTTAAAATTCTTTACGTGACATTTGAATCCACGTAATATATTGGAGCAATCAAGGTCGGATCTACTTAAAATTCTTAAAATATTTCTTACAAATTACAATCTAAGCCCAAAAAATTCCCTTATAGGGTTTTGATTTTACCATTGGTGATAGACTTATAGTGGGTTGATAAGTAGCTCCTACATTGGTTGCTTGAGTATCATGCTCTAGAATAGATGATTTTTTTAGTGCCGTGGGGTGTGAGCTTGGTTGATTAGATAGATTCATTAGTTGGCTACTCGTCATTTTTCGAGAATGATTGGAAACGTGATTGTTAATGGATTAGCTCTTATTTATTTATTTTTACCCAAATTGGAATGTCAACAACACATTTCGTAAGTGTTCCCATTTGAAGTTTGTATTTGAATAAGATTGCCCCCCGTCGTCCCCAATTCAAGTCTAATTTATTTCAGGTTTAGTCTTTCGCAGCCTCATTGACTGGATTGAACATGTAACAATTCAAAAGGTTGACCCATAACTTAGGCTGGACTCAAGAATTTGGTTTAGTCTTTAAGAAACAAGCTTTTATTGGGAAACTACTTCCCAACTCTTAGGGATACCTGATTTCAGTTTTGTGAACAATGTCTTTCCATATTATCATCTGTGAAAGTGATTGATTCAAGAAATAGTGCCCGGTAGAATTTTTCATTGTTAGATCAGTACTAGGTATCCTTTGGCTATTGTGGAGACATCAATGGAATGAAATTGGACTTGGTTTAGTATTAGATCAGTCCTAACTATCTTGATCATCAAGCTTGTTCAATGTGAAACATGCCTTAGATCCTTTGTAGAACTCACCTAGATGTAAATTAACTTGAGTGATTTATTCACTATTAAATCATTTTCTTCATGGTTTTGTTTTGTTCTCAATACACACACACAAATACACACACATATATATGTGTATGTATATATATGTACGTGTGTGTATATATATAGGGGTCGGATCAAGTAAAAACATTTAAAGTGGTGAAAACTGAAAACCAGACAGATTTATACATATTGTAGCAAAAGGGGTACATATTATCTTATAGAGTGTACATATTTGTCGTGAAGAAAAAAGTTCATATTATTTACAAAAATGTCATCTGAATATGTTCCCCTTTTAAGCATATATGTACACTCTTTAGCAAATGTCTAATTATTTACAAAACTGCCACCCAAATATGTACTCCATTTGAACTTTTATGTACCTTTGTTTTAGATTTTATTATATTATATATATATATATATATATATATATATATATATATATATATATATATATATATATATATATATATATATATATATATATATATATATATATATATATATATATATATATATATATATATATATATATATATATATATATATATATATATATATATATATATATATATATATATATATATATATATATATATATATATATATATATATATATATATATATATATATATATATTATTTTGCATCAAATAGAGAATCTATAAAAACTCATTTTGCCTCTTAAACCTTATAAAATCATGTAGGCGGAAATTTATTGATGAATACAATGACGAGGAAGTGGAGTTGAAGAAAGATGAGATTAAGATGATTCGTCGTATATTGGAAGGAAAGACGCCACATGGCGATGTGAATTCTTATCCGGTAGGCCTCTTTGATTGGTGATATGGGGTTATTGTACGGCTTTGAGAAATCTTATTTTTTCGAATTTGTAATGGTGTAATGCATCTTTTATGCAGACTTACGTTGATTGGTTTGAATGGGAAGGTAAAGGTCATCCGTTGTCAAATGCACCAGAACCAAAGAGGCGTTTTATTCCCTCAAAATCAGAGGCCAAAAAGGTTAAACCTAATTTAATGTCAATATTGTATTTAGTTGATAATTACATTTTATGTGGACATTAGACCATGAACATTCATGAGAAAATACCATCCTCTTAACTCACTTTTTCCTCCTTTAAATCATCCTCTTGGGTGTGTGGAGGAAGTGAGGATCCTCTTTGGCAAGAGGAAATGAGTTCATCCTCTTCTTGAAGAGGAAGTAAATTGAAGGAAGGGGATTAATTGTGGACAAAAAAAGCAAATGCAATCTTACGTGGGAGGAAGAAAAAGGAGGGGAAAAAAAGGAAAAATGTTATTGGGACAATATGATTGCTCCACGTGGCACATTTTGATTGGTTGTATTTAAGTTTGATTTTTTATAACGGTATTATTTAAAACAGTCATAAAAAAAAACGGTAAAGAAAAATTTTAAAATAATTTCACCAACAGCTCTATTTTTTTTTTCTCTAAAAATAGAACCTAAATTTGGCTATATTTCTCACACTTTAAATTTTTAGTCTTTTCTCTCTCTTCTTTACTACCCATCTAAACTCATTTACTTGTTGATAATTTCATTCACATTATCATATTCTTAATTATGGATCCAAATAATCCAAATTATGGAAGAAATTTCAACTTTCCATACTATCCAAACCCTGAAAATAGCTCAAATACACCCCCTTTTGATCCAAATATCATCAATAATCCTCAATTTCAAGTTGCTTTACAATGGTTTGGTTCTCAACCTAGACCAATGAATCCAACTTATCAAAGCTATATACCTTTTCAACAATCTTCTGAAAATAATCCATTATTTCTCGTTTCCGAACATTTTACTCAACAAATGGAGAATTCACCGGGTGGTGAAGGTTCTTACAATGCTACTCCGACTTCGGAATTAAGGGCGACAAGACATCTTGATGATATAGAGGAGGTTGATGTTGAAGCGGTTCCACGAGAACTCTTTGTCGCAGCTAAAGAGAAAACCAGACAAAAGGTGGCTTGGACCGTTGCTGAGGATAATGAAATTGTTTCGGGCTACATCAATGCTGGAGGAGATGTAGTACGAAACACAAACACAAGAAAGGCCGACTTATGGATGGAAATCTTTAAACATTATGAGATTGTGCGAGCTGAGAATCCTGGGGAAATTCGTGAACGGACCTCAAAGTCTATGCAACAACGTTGGGATCATATCAACGGTAAAGTTTCAAAATGGGTGGAGGTTTACAGTTATGAATTACGCCACAAAAAAAGTGGAGAATAATATGCAGACGTGGAGAAACGTGCGTTTGAAGTTTACCAATAATCGAACAACGGTAAACCATTTCAGTTAATGAATTGTTTCAATATTATGAGAAAATTTGATAAATGGAGCCCTGAAATAATGCAAGTACCTTGCGAAAGCGGAGGTAGCAATAAAAGATCAGGTCCGGATACACCAATTGAGGAAGCGGCTACTCCAACTAGACCTGATGGCATAAAGAAGACAAAACGCAAAGGAAAGGAAGCGGCTACCGCTTCAATGTCATCAGTGAACCTCGATTCTTTCAATTCATCATTTGAAGAACGTGCTTCCCAGAGAAATGAATTAGGGGAACGTATGCTAAACCTAATAAAGGAATGAGGTGAAGAAAGAAAAAAGCAAAAGGAGGAGGCGACAAAGTTTAGGATATTAAGTATGTTGATAGCTAAACTTGTCCTTGATGA
This sequence comes from Amaranthus cruentus, assembly GCA_019425755.1. Lineage (NCBI taxonomy): Eukaryota > Viridiplantae > Streptophyta > Magnoliopsida > Caryophyllales > Amaranthaceae > Amaranthus > Amaranthus cruentus. The sequence goes on along the minus strand of CM033453.1, from coordinate 15,255,844 downwards.
AGTTAAAGCGGAAATGTACCGGAAGCTCAGGGACGAATTCAATAATAAGTTTAATCTTTGATTAATGATTTGAATATTAACATGTATGTTGATGGCTAAACCCATCTTTCTAGTCGTTGTTTTTATTTAGTTTTATTAACGTCATTGTAATTTGTTTTTACTAAGTAAATTTATTTTATGTTTTCAGTATTTGTAACATCTGCTTTTAATATTATTGTTCTTTTATTAAAGTATTTCACCAGAGACTTGTCAATTCATATCAGGACTTGTCACTTCATATCAGCACATGCATTGTAATATCACTTATCAATATGAAAATATTTCACCAGGGACTTGTCATTCATACCAGGGACTTGTCATTCATATCAGTTCATGCATTGAAACATTTCCCATTAATAGTAAATTATTTTACCTGGGACTTGTCCCTTCATATTAATTTAATGCATTGATAAATCTCCTATTAATATGTATACTTCTATTCACATATCATCACAAAATGAATTTTGAGATGAACATTGATTCTAGTTCTTCTAGTTCAAGTGAGGATGAAATCTATGACTATATATTGATTGATTTTGTCGAAGAGAGTCGTGAAATACAAGCGGTAGAGGATGCAGTAAGATACATTGTAAGCTCCACCGTCGAAGGAGCTGGAATTGAGGGGTCACGTCCAAGAAAGAAGAGAACTTATATTTCTAGAGATCGAGAATCAGCAAACGACCGTTTGATAGCTGACTACTTCAGTAACCAACCACTTTACGACGAACGTCAATTTCGTCGTAGTTCCGCATGCGAAAACATGTATTCATTCGCATTGTGGATACCCTCAGTTTACATTATCGTTTTTTCCAACAACATTCGGATGCATGTATGCGGCAAGGCGCTACTGCTCTTCAGAAATGCACTGCAGCCATAAAGATGTTAGCATATGGATGTGCAGCTGATCAAATTAATGAGTATCTAAAACTTGGTGCTACAACATCGAAGGAGTGTCTTACAAACTTTGTTGATGGTATAATTGCGCAATTTTCGGCAGAATATTTTCGAAAGCCAAATACTGAAGATCTCCAACGTCTTCTTAGAGAAGGGGAAGATAGAGGATTTCCAGGTATGATAGGGAGCATCGATTGCATGCATTGGGAATGGAAAAATTGTCTCGCTGGGTATGATGACATGTATCATTATTCACAATATGATTGTAGAAGACGAGCGTGATACTTATGTTAATTATAAAGATCCACAAGAGTTCGCCCAAGAACAACCTGAAAATGTAGCAGGATCATCAAGCCCAAATGGTACAATATTTTATGTTACACCCGGACGATATGATGATCGTAATTTTACGGCACTCTTAGCTACAAGAGAAGAGATTCGTGATAGACATATACATATGTCTTTGAAGAGTGATTTGGTAGAGCATATGTGGGAAAAGTTTGGAAGCTCCTATGCAGAATAATTTTCGAATAGAAAAACGTAGTAGTAATTTTTTTTTAAATTCTATGTTTTCCGAACATTTAATTAATGTATGTGCTTTGTTTTTTTAAGTTATAAAATATTAAATTATGAATTTTGTGCGTTGCAAGACTAATAATCGCTAATTAATTAATTATACAAAAATTGAGTTAATAATATTTATGATTTACACAAATTACAATTATTAAATTTGGATAGGAAAAAGAATGTGTAGTGGGGTATATATGAGTAGGAGAGAGAAAGTGAAAAGAGGATGAAAAAGTATACCCTTGGATGTTGGATAAATTAAAGGAATAGAAGGAGGAAGATGATGTAAATAGTGAAAAATGATGTGGAGGAAAGAGAAAATGATGTGTTAAATGGAGAAAAAAAGATAAAAAAATGTAGAGGATATAGATGTCCTCTTCATTGTTCATGGTCTTAAGCTTCTCGTTTTGTTTTTTTTTCCAAAGTAGTTGGATACAGAAAATTTTTAACTAAGGAGAATTCTCTTATAATATAGAAGAATTACAAGTTATGAATTACAATATATCAACAAACATTCTAGATTGCCCCTAGCTTTCAGTGTAGCTTTATAATTGCATAGCTTGTTGTAATTTGTCTTCCACCTCTTTGATCAACATTTAAGGCCAGTTTTACTGGTTGAAAGATATGTAACATTGGTTGAATTATTTTTCATGAATAGTTTCTTGCATACTTTTTCATGGATTACCTTTATATTTGGTTAGCTTTCTCAATTTGAAACGATAAGATTATATACAAGATAGGTCAGTTGAGACCAAGGTAAATAATGATATTGGGTAAAATTTGAAATAGAAAGCTTTGATCAATGCCAATATCCTAAACAAAATTGACTGATTACCAGTGTAAAGTAGCAGTCTAGTAGATGTGGTTGCAATTGCACAAACTGTTGTGAAACCAATGTTGCGGTTAATGTAGATTATTTTGCGGTTACCATAACCTAAATTACGGTAATTGTACCTCAAAAACCTTTTGGATGCATTGCGATATGATGATGCGATGATATTTTGCACCATGTTATCAATTGACATATGGTGTGGTGGGGGCTCTTTTACACTAATCATGGACTAATCTAAGATTGAGATACAATAAATGTTTTAGCAAGATATTGCTAATTGACTATTAAAAACTGTAAAATAATTTCTGATCTTGGTAGCATAATTAAATTTGTTTACTGATTTTAAGACGAAAATGAAATTAATGTCCGGAGAAATTCAAAATGAAATAGCTTGAGGGAGAACTCAAAAATGGGTTTTGGCATGTCAAGGTTGGAAAAGATACTATGCTTATGATTGAAAGGAAATCGATTAGCCATGATTTTCACTTGCAAATACTCCCTTTGTTTCATTGATCTTTTTTCTATTTAGCATTATTCCACCTTAAAGAGAGAGAAATCTACATAAGGCTTTTGAGAAATATAAAAGATAAAATACATCAATGTGTGATTTTGTTAGATTCGTTTTAAATGTGGTTTATCATCATATACATATATCGAAGCTCAAAATTTATTTTGGAAAATGTGCGAAAGTAAATAGAGTGAACTAAAGAGAATTGAGGGAGTACTTGTTGCAAGTACTTTTGTGTTTTGCTCTGGAATAACTATTTTGATGGTTTTGGTTTGGCATCTATTGTAATGGTCAAATTACATGACCGATGACGGGTCTAGCTGTCTAGGGTCTCAATTTTGTTATACTCATTTGGCCAGTCTTTGGTCCTTCACTCTGCTTCTGATTTGTTAAGAACTAAGGTACTTATTTCTTGTATCACTTGTTTAGGCTTGCTTCCGTAGACCTCCTTTTAAGGATAAGTAAGTACGTGAGGGCATTCGAGAGGGAAGAATCAAACTTGATAAACCAAAGGAAGAACCAAGGTTCCATTTGTTATGGGATGACGATGGTAGCACATCTGAAAGAAGAAGGGGTTTATCATATATGCCCCCTCCAAAAGCCAAATTGCTTGGTATGTGTACTTAGAAATGAGATAATAATGTTTTATGTTTATTTCTTGGATCCTATGCTTTGGTATAAAATGATTTTCTTTATGCTTCTAGGCCACGAGGAATCTTACAATGCTTCCTTGGAATATATACCAACACAAGAAGAGATTGATTCACATTCGCTGATGTACGACGAAGATAGACCTGATTTTATTCCATAGAGGTATTTCCAGTATTCTCTAATGTACATGCCATACACATAATCAACTTTTTAGAATGCTCCCTCCCCCCCTCAACTGCCATTTGAAGTTGAATCTATTAATTTTCTGGTTGCTTAGGTTCACTTCACTAAGAAATGTCCCAGCATATGGAAATAGTCTCAAGGAGTGTTTTGATCGTTGTTTGGACTTGTATATGTGTCGTCGTGTTCATAAAAAGCACGTAAGTTTTTTTCCCTTTGATGTTAACCTATCCTGTAAGTTATCCTACACTATGTTTATGTGCTTGATTTATGCCCTTTGCATCAATGCATACAGTGAAAATCTGACATATTAATCTCATTTTGACTAACTCCAACTCAACATTGATCCAGAATCGTTGAAACCAAAGATTCCGGATTATAAGGATCTTAGACCTTTCCCCACAACTTGTTATATTGAGTACAAGGGCCACAATGATGCTGTTGTTTCCATTTCTACATATGCTTCAGGGCAATGGATAGCTTCTGGTATGCTAATTTCTTCACCTAGTCATGTGTGTCTATGATGTTATCGTTTATGCTAACTTTTGTCTTTTGTTGGATGTCAATTTCAAAGGTTCAACTGATGGAATTGTATGTGTAACATCCCACAGTTTAACTCGGATCGTTTAAAAGAGAAAACGACTTTTTGAAGAACTAAATACGGTCCGAGTCAAACCAGGACGTTAAACGGATAGTTTAAAACGGATTTCGTAACGAAACAAAACTTGTGGATCGAGTTCTATTAGAGTTATTACGATCTACCAGACATAAAGAAAAACTTAGCAGCGGATAAGTTTGTAAAGGTAGGTCTACTTATTACAACTTGAGAGCGTCAACGCCTCATAAACCAAACATTCAAAAATACGAAAACTTAAGCTCATAACAAACTCTTGAATCTAGCAATTTATTTCTCCCAGGGTAATCCTCACTCCCCATACCTGCAATTAACTTACTGCTAGTCATTGTCCAAGAAGGAAACGACATCATCGCAGGATCGTTAAGACCAAAAGTACACATCAGCAAGAAGTCGTAATTCATTTAATTCGAGTACAAAAAATTTTATGATAATAATTTTAATAATTTCTTGTTTCTGTTAGTCAGCCATACTGCTATATCTTTTTCAGCCATACTGCTGTATCTTTTCCAGCCATACTGCCGGTTCCACTTCAAACTCCATAGGCGAGACAATACGTTAGGGGGAGCTAACCCCTAAGCAAGTCCCTACCATAGACACACGTCCTACTTCGGTGCCTATGGTTAAGTATGCATACCCCCGCGGTGGCTCATAGGCTCCAAAGGCCGCGAGTAATTCATTCCACCAATTGACGTCATACTACGTCCACTTTCAAGTTAGTGAGGTCATACTACCTCTGCTTATTAAAATGTTATAATGGAGTAAGTTATTCGGAAGCGTATCAATATTCATACTACATGCCCATACTTTACCTTTGTTACCATTATCATATGGTACGTAACATATATTATAATTCTATGCTGCGTGTACGTACCTTGACAAAGCAAACAACGCACAAACGTCCTAATCAATTTCCGGTCACGAATCGGCTTCCTACAAGGTTCAACCGTATTCGGGAATTAAGAACACATTTACATCCTCCTCAAAGCAAACCATAACACATACATACGACTACCATCACACATAGAACACATACACATATCATGAGTCAAACACCACAACCCTAAGACACATTAAACACTTAAAAAAACACAGCATATGAATCTGTCCGGAAACCTGCCATAAAACTGTCAAACTGGAAATCCGACTTCACCGTTGCGTCCGGAAGACATCAAAACCCCCGGGTACCAATTTTCATGATTTATAACATAGTATAAGTATTTTTAACCTAATTTCAAAGTCAAAATACTCCCAAAACACCCTTTTTTCACAATTTTCCAAACCTACGGGATTTTGTCTATTTTAATTAAAATACATACAAAATTCCAATTTCCACATTTCCTATTAAATCCATATCATAAAATTCATAAATTCATGCTCACATAAAAATCATTTTCAAAATTCTCAAATAATTAATTTCTTACAAAATACAAATCTTCCTAAACAAATCCTTCATCAATACTTAAGATTTTCATACCATACCAAAACAAATCTTTATACTATAATACAATTTCTCCATGAAAATCCTAATTTAAATATATATATTATTATTATTGTTATTATTTTTATCCATTCTCCATCATCTTAATTTAACATGCTCATATATAGATAAATTCTAAAACAAAACATCAAATTTACATCATTATGTAAAATCATGGAAGAAATGGTCATGGATTAAAATTTCACACAAGCCACAAATCACATAATTTAATTTAAACTTAATATAAAAATAAATAGAGAATTATACTTACAATTATATGAAAAACACCAAAAATCGAGGTTGGAAGAGGTACTAGGCGTGTGGCTTGCTAGAGTTTTGTGAGAATTTTCTTGAAGTTTCTAGGAATTTGAGAGATAGAATGGATTTTAGGTTAAGGCAATTAGGGAGATTAAGGAAGTGAATAATTAAGAGAATAATGACTAAGGTATTTAGGATGAACCTTCCATATTCTCATGGGAGTTACAAAACCCCATAATACCTCCCATAGGGCCGGTCAAAGGCTCTCCATTTCCCTTCTTTATTTATTTATTTTTTTTTTTTATGTTTTGAAATTAAGAGTTGATTAGAGAAAAAGGTTTGGGCTTAAAAGGGTTTTAATTTCCTTAAAGAATTTACATCTCATGGTCCAACCCAATTAAAAAAAACACTCTTCTAAAAACAAAAAAAATAATAATATTACTAGTAAATTATTTAATATATCGGGAAAATATCGGGGTGTTACAGACTACCCCTCTTAAAAAGGTTTTGACCCCAAAACCACAACTTACAAACAACACAAAACAAACACATAACCAAAGGAAAACTAGGTCAAAATAACTCAATGCGTGAAAATCCTATCGCTTTCTACCCCCTTAAAAAGTTACGTCCCCGTAACTTACTAACCTGAGAGAAAAGGTGTGGATACTTCGCTTGCACGGAAGCTTCTGTTTCCCAAGTTGCTTCTTGTGACCGATGCTTTGACCATAGAACCTTGACCATTTCAACATCCTTTCGCCGAGTACTGCGAACCTTCCTATCTATAATCTGAATAGGTTGCTCCTCATAGGTTAGACTCTCATCAAGCTCTAACGGCTCTGGGTCTAAGACATACGAAGAAGCCGCAACATAACGTTTTAACTAGGAGATATGAAAAACGTCGTGTACCTTACCCAGCGCATTGCGCAACGCTAACCGGTAAGCTAACTTCCCTATCTTTTCCACAATATCATAAGGACCAATGAAACGTGGGCTTAACTTCCCACGAGCACCAAAACGAAACACACCTTTCATTGGAGACACACGGAGTAGAACCTTGTCGCCTACTGCATACTCATCAGGCCGACGACGAAGATCGGCGTATGATTTCTGTCGATCTTGGGCTGCCTTCATTTTCTCGCGAATTAGCTTGACTTATTCAGTCATCTGAACAAGCATATCCGGTCCTAAGGTGATAGACTCAGTGAAATCATCCCAAGACACTGGGCTACGGCACTTGCGACCATACAGTGCCTCAAATAGAGCCATTTGAATTGTGGCCTCATAACTGTTATTATAAGAGAACTCCACCAGATCCAAATGTTCATCCCATGAACCCTGCCACTTAATGGCTATCGCTCTCAACATGTCCTCCAGCACCTGATTAACACGTTCAGTTTGACCATCCGTTATAGGGTGGAAAGATGTACTATAGAGAAGAGTGGTTCCTAAAGCTTGCTGTAACGATTTCTAGAAATGTGACAAGTATCGAGTGTCCCGATCAGAAACTATAGTACGAGGTATCCCGTGATCGCGTACCACGTATTTAATGTAAGCGAGCAAGTTGTTCCATATCCACTTACAGTTCATCGGAATAAACCTTGCAGACTTAGTAAGCCTATCCACAATAACCCAAAGAGTATCATTACCAGCCTTAGATCGTGGCAGACCTAAGACAAAGTCCATTGAAACGTCATCCCACTTACACACCGGAACTTCCAAGGGTTGTAGCAATCCAGCTGGCCTTCGGTGTTCGCTCTTAACCTTTTGGCACGTTAAACACGTAGAAACAAATTCGGCAACGTTCTTTCTCATACCCGACCACCAAAACATACCTTTTAGATCTTGATACATTTTGTCCCCTCCAGGGTGAACAGAGTATCTAGAGTTGTGTGCCTCGTTCAACAGATTTTCCTTTAAAGAGTCGCATCAACCCGGTACACACTATCGTCCTTTAAAACAAAGGCTATCATCCTCATGAATTGTAAAACCTTCGGCTTTACTTTCACTGGCCTGCTCACGTAGCTTAACGAGCTTAGGGTCGTCCATTTGCCTAGCCATAATTACCTCGAAGAACGTAGGTCGAATGGACAGAGCTCCCAACTTGGCCCCAACTCCCCTTCTTTGATTATCTCCAAATTCATTCTCTCAAACTCCTTACTTAACTCTTCCGAAGTTATCAATGTTGCAATTGAGTGTTTTGATTTCCTACTCAAGGCATCAGCGACCACATTTGCGCGACCCTCGTCATAAGAAATCGTAATCACTGATTAATTCTAAACAATGCTGTTGACGCAGAATCAATTCGAGTTGAGAAAACAGAAATTGTAAGCTTTGGTGATCTGTAAGGATCTTACATTTCACACCGTACAGATAATGACGCCAGATCTTTAACGCAAAAGCCATAGCTGCTAGCTCTAAGTCATGCGTTGGATAATTGACTTCGTGAGTCTTCAATTGCCGCGAAGCATAAGCTACTACCTTACTGTCTTGCATCAAGACACAAGCCAAACCATGCATGTTTGGAAGCATCACTATAAACAGAGTACTCCAAAGTAGGATCAGGTAGAACCAATACCGGAGCAGTAGTTATTTTTTCCTTCAACAATTGAAAGGCTCTCTCGCAGTCTTTGGTCCACTCAAACTTCTTATCCATCTTCATCAAGGATGTAAGCGGACGAGCAATAAAGGAGAAGTCCTTCACAAAACGACGATAATACCCTGCTAAACCCAAGAAACTCCGAATTTCCGTAACATTTCGAGGTGTAGACCAGTCCCAGACGGCCTCTACTTTCGTCTGATCGACGGAAATTCCATCTTTAGAAACAAGATGACCTAGGAAAGCCACTTGTTCTAACCAAAACTCACACTTCGAAAACTTAGCATACAACCGATTCTGTCGCAGAATCTGCAAGACTATCCTTAAATGTTCTCGATGTTCTTCTAGGCTCCCAGAGTATACCAAGACATTATCAATGAACACCACCACACACTTATCGAGATACGCATTGAAAACCTGATTCATCAACCCTATGAACGCTGTCGGTGCATTGGTCAATCCAAAAGGCATTACGGTGAACTCAAAGTGTCCATACCTAGTTCTTAAAGCTGATTTACTAATATCCTCCTCCTTAATACGTAACTGATGATACCCTGACCATAGATCAATCTTGAAAAGACTCCGGCTCATTGCAGCTGATCAAAAGATCATTGATCCGTGGTAACGGGTACTTATTCTTAACGGTGACCTTATTAAGTTCTCTATAATCAATACAGAGATGCATAGTTATGACCTTCTTCCTCACAAACAACACCGGCCCCCCCCAGGACGACACACTAGGTCTTATATAGCCCTTTTCCAACAACTCCTCTAATTGAACTTACAATTTATTTTTTCATCTCCTTTGGCGCCATTCGGTAAGGAGCTTTTGAACTTGGCCTTGTCCCAGGTATTAAGTCATTCGAAAACTCCATGTCCCTTCTTGGTGGCATACCAGGACGTTCTTCCGAAAAACATCCTTAAAGTCACTGACCACCGGAATGTCCTCAAGACGCACCTCCCGCTCCTTTCTTTTTATACTACACAGAAACCACGGTTGCCCTTGCATGATTAGTTTCTTAACTTCCAATGACGACACGATTTTTTTTTACCCTCGGTCCCTTAGGAAGGATCCTATATTTAACCTTCTCTTCCCTAGGTCCACTTTGAGTCACAGACTGTTCTTCACCATCTATCATCGCCTTATATCTACCCAACCAATCCATCCCAAGGATTACATCCAGATCATCCATTTCCAAAGAAAACAATCACTCGGAAATTTTACTTTTCTTATCTTGACTGACACTTCACGAAACAACCTACTACAATGAAAAGTCTCTCCAAAAGGAATAGCGACTGAAAAAGATGTTTTCTCGGGGTTTTTTTCAATCCTAATTCTTTTAATTCTAGACTTGAAACGAATGAGTACGATGCACCAGAAACAAAAGTACTTTAACAGACTTTGTATAATGCGAGCGTCATGTGACCACATCGCGCTGTATCCTTGAGTTACTGGGAAAGTCGCCATTATTTTGAGTAATAATAGCGCACTCCTTGATTACCGGCTGAAATTTCGTTCTAGCATTTCCCTGAGATTGTTGGATGCTAGAGTAATTTCTCTGAAAGGGGTTGAGGCACTCCCCAAGTTTCGTCTGAAACCGCCGTCATTGTGGTTTCCCCTTCCAGCTTCATTGTTACTCCGTCCGTTACCAAAACGTTGTTGTTAAAAGCCCCTATTTTCCCCCTAGAAACTCTTGTTGTCCCAAGCGAGAATAACACTCATACTATCTATGAGCCGGTTTTCCACAGTGCGAACAGTCCACAAACGCACCCCTACAATCCCTTCTTGGGTGATTTTTTTTTTTTTTTTTTTGGTATTTCCTGCAGTTATTAATTATTTCCTTTCCTTTGCGGTCATACAAAGTCTTCTGGTGTCGAATTCCCCCACTCTTGCTGTTCTGACCAGTTTGAAAGCCCTTTTTCCTGGGAGACTCCAAACGGTTTGTGCTTCTTAAATTGATTTTGAACATGATTACTCACACTCATTACATTCTGAAGCTTGGGTTCCTTCCTCTTTTCCCCACTACGACCCATCTTTTCCTGTTCTTTCCTAATAATATTTCCAATTTGAGCAGCTCTCTTGTATAGTTGATCTAGGGTATCGTACCTATCGGTCTCAATGTGCTTTTGAATCTCATACGATAAAGCCAATTCAAAACGATGCATTTTCTTTGCCTTATTAGGAACATCCTCAGGGCAAAACATCAAGTACTCCATAAATTTCTAGTAATGTCCACAATTAAACTTCCCATTTCGAACCTAGCAAACTCATTTGACTTGTCTTTCCTCACGTGAGGCGGGTAGAATTGATCCCTTAACGCTCCCTTAAAACCTTCCCAGCTTAAATTACCCTCGTTTTCCGCGAGCAACCTCGTCTTACTATGTGTCCACCAATAGCCAACGTCTTTAACCAGGAAAAACGCAGCCTGGTCGACCATGAACTCAACAGGACATCTCACCACACTAAAAGTTATCAAATTCTCTCAGCTAGTTTTCCAGCATAGAAGTTTCCCCTTTCCCACTATAAGTCAAGGGTTTTTTTTCTGGGAAAAACTCATTGTGTTAATGCTCTTTAAAATAAGGAGATTGTCCAAAAAAAAAGGTGGGAGAATTAAACATTGAGTCTATAATCAAATCCTCACACTTTTCCAAAAATACAATAATTAATCGATTTTACCTACTAATGTTCAAACTTTTATAAACACATTATGTAAATTTTCCCGTTCCATCTTATGAGGATGAAAAACATGAGAAATAACACAAAAATAATAAATAAAGGAAAATATCACAAGATAAACGACATTCAAATTCAAAATAGAAATGTCATATTATTCCAATTCAAAAACACTTGGGTGTAAAATCCCACATAACCACTGTTCGGCTACTACAAATGTCCGAAAATAGAACAATGAAATAGTTCAACCAACAAAATTGTTCACAATTTATTATTACTATGGAACTAGACATACGAACTCGTACGCATACATACTCAGATAAAATAGAAATAATCAGGCAAATAAGGGTGACGCATCCAAATGGTCTTGATCTTCCATGTATCGATCAGGGTCAAAATCTGCATCACCAGAGTCATCGCTAGACGTGATATTAGAATAAGAAAAAGTTCCTACAGATAAGGAATCACTCAAAGCAAGTTGCTCCACGGAATCAGAAAGTTCTACAATTATTGGTTCAGGTGGTCTTTCTTCCCACATGGTGATTTCACTTTCCCCCTTACTCATAGGGTCCTCTCGCCTCACCGGCCACCCCCCTAGAATTACCATATTGCTACCACTATCACTCATAAGATCAACTATATCAGCTATCCCCCTTTTCACATCAATATTATAACCCTCTCCCACGTTATCCTCATAGGGTTCTTCTACCTCTCCTACGGAATCTTCCTCCATAACTTCCCCCTGTCCCTCTTCGGGATCCTCCTCCAAATCCTCCTCGGGTTCCTCTTCTGGATCTTCATCAGGATCCTCCTCCGGGTCCTCTTCGAGATCCAACTCATCAAAGTTTATTAGTAACACTGAGTTTGGGTCAACTACGGGAACAACCTCCTCAATAACGTCAGCCCTTGCCCCACTAGACTCCGAAATGTCATTTCCATCTGGACCCACAGTCTCCACTACTCTAACCCTTCTGCCGATATCTCGATCAAACTGTTAAATCCTCTCATTCAGTTCAGGCATCTCCTCATCTATTATTCTCTCATATACTTGTTTAGATCTCTTGTAAATCATTTCCATTTTACGTGTATAGTCTAGATCACTTTCCCCCTCTTTTCGGTCCCAAATTCCTAAAGCCTCAATCTCTGCCCAAGCTGGTGCATTAACTAAAGCTCTCCAGGGTTCCTCTAGGGTACTAATTCTCTCTTTAGCAAGTCTCTTTCCTTTATCCATGACAGAAAAGCAATAATCGAACTTCCTTACTCACAAAGAACGCAAACGAGACAATCAATTTCTAAGATAAGACAAAGATAGATATACCGCAATTGTGTACACAGAACTTCTACCATACACACATCAAAATTTATCTATGACAATATACTTAAAGACACTAAGAAAAAGAAATAATATCCCCTTAATGTTTACCCATTACTCTCGTCATCATTTATTCCTCGTTAGTCTATCAGTTTAGATAAATAACACTAAATAGAACTCCCGCTCTGATACCAATTGTAACATCCCGCAGTTTAACTCGGATCGTTTAAACGAGAAAACGACTTTTTAAAGAACTAAATACGGTTCGAGTCAAACCAGGACGTTAAACGGATAGTTTAAAACGAATTTCGTAACGAAACAAAACTTGTGGATCGAGTTCTATTAGAGTTATTACGATCTACCAGACATAAAGAAAAACTTAGCAACGGATAAGTTTGTAAAGGTAGGTCTACTTATTACAACTTGAGAGCGTCAACGCCTCATAAACCAAACATTCAAAAATACGAAAACTTAAGCTCATAACAAACTCTTGAATCTAGCAATTTATTTCTCCCAGGGTAATCCTCACTCCCCATACCTGCAATTAACTTACTGCTAGTCATTGTCCAAGAAGGAAACAACATCATCGCAGGATCGTTAAGACCAAAAGTACACATCAGCAAGAAGTCGGAATTCATTTAATTCGAGTACAATAAATTTTATGATAATAATTTTAATAATTTCTTGTTTCTGTTAGTCAGCCATACTGCTATATCTTTTTCAGCAATACTGTTGTATCTTTTCCAGCCATACTGCCGGTTCCACTTCAAACTCCATAGGCGAGACAATACGTTAGGGGGAGCTAACCCCTAAGCAAGTCCCTACCATAGACACACGTCCTACTTCGGTGCCTATGGTTAAGTATGCATACCCCCGCGGTGGCTCATAGGCTCCAAAGGCCGCGAGTAATTCATTCCACCAATTGACGTCATACTACGTCCACTTTCAAGTTAGTGAGGTCATACTACCTCTGCTTATTAAAATGTTATAATGGAGTAAGTTATTCGGAAGCGTATCAATATTCATACTACATGCCCATACTTTAACTTTGTTACCATTATCATATGGTACGTAACATATACTATAATTCTATGCTGCGTGTACGTACCTTGACCAAGCAAACAACGCACAAACGTCCTAATCAATTTCCGGTCACGAATCGGCTTCCTACAAGGTTCAACCGTATTCGGGAATTAAGAACACATTCACATCCTCCTCAAAGCAAACCATAACACATACATACGACTACCATCACACATAGAACACATACACATATCATGAGTCAAACACCACAACCCTAAGACACATTAAACACTTAAAAAAAACACAGCATATGAATCTGTCCAGAAACCTGCCATAACACTGTCAAACTGGAAATCCGACTTCACCGTTGCATCCGGAAGACATCAAAACCCCCGGGTACCAATTTTCATGATTTATAACATAGTATAAGTATTTTTAACCTAATTTCAAAGTCAAAATACTCCCAAAACACCCTTTTTTCACAATTTTCCAAACCTACGGGATTTTGTCCATTTTTAATTAAAATACATACAAAATTTCAATTTTCACATTTCCTATTAAATCCATATCATAAAATTCATAAATTCATGCTCACATAAAAATCATTTTCAAAATTCTCAAATAATTAATTTCTTGCAAAATACAAATTTTCCTAAACAAATCCTTTATCAATACTTAAGATCTTCATACCATACCAAAACAAATCTTTATACTATAATACAATTTCTCCATGAAAATCCTAATTTAAATATATATATATATATATATTATTATTATTGTTATTATTTTTATCCATTCTCCATCATCTTAATTTAACATGCTCATATAAAGATAAATTCTAAAACAAAACATCAAATTTACATCATTATGTTAAATCATGGAAGAAATGGTCATGGATTAAAATTTCACACAAGCCACAAATCACATAATTTAATTTAAACTTAATATAAAAATAAATAGAGAATTATACTTACAATTATATGAAAAACACCAAAAATCGAGGTTGGAAGAGGTACTAGGCGTGTGGCTTGCTAGAGTTTTGTGAGAATTTTCTTGAAGTTTCTAGGAATTTGAGAGATAGAATGGATTTTAGGTTAAGGCAATTAGGGAGATTAAGGAAGTGAATAATTAAGAGAATAATGACTAAGGTATTTAGGATGAACTTTCCATATTCTCATGGGAGTTACAAAACCCCATAATACCTCCCATAGGGCCGGTCAAAGGCTCTCCATTTCCCTTCTTTATTTTTTTTTTATGTTTTGAAATTAAGAATTGATTAGAGAAAAAGGTTGGGGCTTAAAAGGGTTTTAATTTCCTTAAAGAATTTACATCTCATGGTCCAACCCAATTAAAAAAAACACTCTTCTAAAAACAAAAAAAATAATAATATTACTAGTAAATTATTTAATATATCAGGAAAATATCGGGGTGTTACAGTATGCATTTGGGAAGTTACTATTGGAAGATGTATCCGTGTCTGAGAAGTTGGAAATGCTGTTCGGAAAGTTGCATGGAATCCTTTAACACATCAGCCGATCTTGGCAGTTGCTGTGTGTGGTTTGTTGGGAAGTTTTGTTTCTTTCCTTATGGTCTCTTCACACTTGAATGACAGTTGCCTGACTTATTTCTTGCAGAGACCAATATGTACTTACTCTTGATACTGGATTGGGAAGTGATGAAGAGCAGGGAAAAATCACAGGTCTTTTGCAGTTCGAGAAACCTACTATTCCAGATAATTCTGGTGAGTTATTCATGTTACAATGGTTCTATTGCTGTTGCTGCTATCACTATTTTTTAGCTTGCTCTTCAAACTCTATGCTTTTGTATTTTTAAGATTAATTATTTTTCCTTTAAAAACCTTTTTTTAATAAGAAAAAGAAGAGAGGTAAGACAGAGAATAGGATTAAGAGAGAGAGGAGAGGAGTATATTAGTATTTCATTGCATATCTATCATTATTACATAAGCATATTTATAGAGCTAAATAAGGCCTAACAACCTTTTGCCCCTTGATTAGTTACAAGATTCCTTCTAGAATATTACTCCTATTTCTCCCCTTCTATAACAGAATTATGTTGAATACTTGCCAGCTCATTATTCATCCCCCTTTTGTACGCCTTTGATACACCTTGAGAGGCTTGGTGCGATGTGTAGGTATGACATATTATTATTAACCGGTGTCGTTAAGATGTATGAAATTTTCGTTGCACTTTATTTCGAATTACAAATTATGAACTTTATGTTATGATTTATTAATAAAAATACACAATTAATTAATTTTCTATAACTCTAATTGACATGCAGATTTTTTTCTAATCAAAGCCACATAATACACGAATAATTAAATGTTTAATAACAAAACAGAAATTACACTATTTCAAAAAAAAAAACACAAAAATGACACAAGCTGTATAGGCGTATACCCATCACGCATCATCACCCATGTAGTAACAAATAAAAAAAATTTATAAAAAAGTTCGCTCTCCCCTGAAACCAAAATCCCTAAAACCCAATTACCCACCCCACCCACGACCGACATCTCCTCTCTTCGCCGGCATTTCTCGCAAGTAGCCATCCATCACCGACATCTTTCACCAGTCGCCACCTCACTCCTCACCGGGATGTTGGAGTTTTCTGGGAGCATGTGACACTTGCTTCCGCATGCCATGAAGTCAAGGCCACCAGGCCCACCGACGACCTCCTTGAACTGTGAGCACCACTAGACCAACCCACCTTCAATTTAGGTATTACTTTGATTTATAAAAGCCCCTAAAGTTAGGGGTTTTTTTAATTTCAAATTCCATTAATTTGTTCAATGCTGCAATTCCATTTGTACAACTACTGCATTTGCATTTTCGTTCTCTGTTAGAACGAACAAACAAATTTTTTTTCCCTCCTAATCTTATTTCAGCCATCATTCGCGATGTTTTATGATGTTTTGATAGGTTGGTGTTATATAGTGTAAAGATTGAATTTCTATGGTTATTTATTGATGCTTAGTATGTTACATTTGAGTAAAGAAGAAACCTTTAAGTTTTTTCATTGATGTGAAAGGAGAGGCTTAACCTCACTCAAGGATCACTAATATGAAGTTTAGATGTGTGTTTGTGTTGTGTCAAAGTTTAGGAACAAAAAATGCTAAGTAATGATGAGTGTCAAAAATAAACAAAATAAACAAGACAAGATTTTTAAGGTGGTTCACCAATTGGCTACATCCACCATCTAGCCTAGGATATAATTTAATATGTGTTCAAAGGAGAAATACAAGACTTGATAGGAATTACAATGGAGGTAATGTGTAAAAGAGAGGAGCTAATGGGTAGAAATTAAGCAAGAAGAATAGCTCTAATAATGAGACTATTAGGGCAAGAAATATTAAGGATACATGGGTGTATATATATAGGGAAGTAGTAGAAAATTGGGCCAGCAGCTGGGCATTGAGACGCCACGTCAATACAGCAAGTAGCAACTTTGTTTTAAAAAGCGCGCCTCAAGCGCGCCTAGGTGCAGGGCGCACTGAGGCGCCATCCAAATCTCTTCATTGAGTCTAGGTGCAGCGAGTACACAAAGGCGACCAAATCTCTTCATTGAGTCTAGGCGCAGCGTGAATTCCAGGCTCTGATTTCTTATTTTTTTTCTCTGATTTCAAATAAGGCTAAAATAGGTTTAAAAACCCATGATATTATTAATATACCCTACAAGTTAAATGATTTAAAATAAAAAAATCTTAAATTTTGACCTAGAACTCGATTCTGGTCTCTAAAGTCGCCATTCTTGCTCTTCGCCAGCCATCTTCGAAGTTTGAACCAGGTATGCTTCCTTCCTTTCTTTTTTTTTCTTCTTTTTTCTCTTTTCATTCTGTCGGTCCATCTCCTTTCTTCTAATTCTCTTTTTTCTCTTTTTTCTTCTGATTCTCTTTTTTCTCATTTTTCTTCTGATTCTCTATCGAGTCGACTGGCCAGCATCTTCGAATTTTGCCAGATAATGGATACTCAAATGATTCTCTGTCGGTCCATCTCAAATTTTCCATCTAATAATGGATGTTTGTTTTTAAAGTTTAGAAGTATTTGGATATTAGTACTGTAAATGTCCTGATTTTGTGAGATATAATTTAGGGTTGTGTGGTATTAATCTTGCCTAATTTTTTTGTTTTTGTTCATTTATCAATCTTAATCGTATTTTGGTTCTTTTTTGTTAGCAGAATATATCATATGTAATTGTGTGAGTAATTGTTGTTTATTATTTTTTTATAGCTTGAATTTTGAACAAAACTAGAGTAATTGTTGATTATTATTTTATTTATAGCTTGAATTTTGAACAAAACTAGTGTAATTGTGTGAGTAATTGTAGATTATTATTTTTTTATAGCTTGAATTTTGAAAAATGAGTTCCACAAATTCAATTGTTTGCTTTATTTATCTTTATCAATATTTTAATTTTCTTTTTATTTTTTTTTGTTAAACTCTAGAGTCTAGATTATGTTATCGAGTTATCGTATGACTTTATGTGCTAAAGTAGTGTTTATCTTACTTCTATGTTATTTTATTATGAAATTTATGTTGTTTAAAGTATCAAATATGTCTTAAAATTAGTTTTAAAGCTTTTTAGCGAAATTGTGCGCCTCGTATGCAAAAAGTCCGCGCCTCCGCCTCGAGCCTCGCGCCTCGGAAAATAGGACCTTTTGCGCCTCGGTGCGCCTCGCGCCTCTTAAAACTAAGGTAGCAAGCAAACCAGAGGCTGCCAGTAGCTTGGCTCGACCCGAGCAGCCAAGTGAGCGAGCAGTAGGTCCTCTATGTGTGGGTTGCTGTTTTGTCCCCTTTGGTCCCCACTTTGTCCTTGCTTCTAGAGTAAGATGTGCTACCACTCCCAACACTTGCATCCCAAGTATCCACTACCATTAGTACAATATACTATGGTACTTGCAAGATACCTAGGGGTGAAAGTTCGGTCTACGGTTTGGATTTTAACTAAAACCAAACTAGACCATAATTATTTCGGTTTATGTTTTTCTAATCCAAAACCAAACCTTATTTATTTATAGACCGAACCAAACCACACTGCCATTTTATCTATAAAACCGAACACCGAATTGCTTTGTAGTTGATACTTTATGAATTTATTATATACATTAGCAATTCAGCATCATGTTGGCACAACATTGGTTTGATTTAATCACTAAATACAAATTATCAACTTATAATAACTGAAAAAAATAAAAAGAACTCAAATTAGCAAGCAAGCAAGCACATTTTCAACGTCCTCATCATAGATATTTGTTTGCACCATCTTATTTCAACATCATCTTCATCTCACAAAACAGCTAGTAGAGAAGGAATCTTCCTGATCTATGTAAACATCAAAATATAAGAACTTACTACCGAAAAAGATAAGACAAACATCTACTTAAAATGCAGAAAAGATTCAGAAATCTCATAGATCTACTAAAAAAATCACACAACAAAAAAATTAAATTAAAAAACTAAAAAAACCAAACAGCCAAAAAAACAAACAAAAAATACCCAAAATGTTCGAAAAAATGAGAAAAAATGAAACAAAAAAAAATCAACCCTGGTTAATCGAAACTAAGATGAAAAAGCAAGACATTCAACAAAAACCAAAATGACAATAAAAAATTAACAAAAACCAACTACAATATGTATTTTAATCGAAAAATATGATGAATCAATGAAGATTAGTAGATGAGAATAAATATGAGAATAAACAAAGAAACAATCAACAATATACTTAATTTTAATCGCAAAAAAAGAACAAAACAACAAATTATAAATCAATGGACTTACCTTGAAGAGTAGAAAGACAAAAGATCAAAAGTAAAGAGGAAGAGATTGGAAAAGAAAGGAGGTTGGACGCTTGGTTTAGAGATGAGATATGTATTTTGTTTCTCTCTCTTGAATGAATAAACAGGAAGGTAGATGAAATGAAGATTAAGCGGCGCTAGGATTAGGGATTTGCGTGACTTTGCTGGGTATTTAGGCTGATTTATTTATCAAAATGGGCCTATTTATATACCTCTCAATTATTTCGGTTCATTAATTCGGTTTTAGGTTTTTGAAACTTCAAACCTAATCCGAACTTAATTATTTCGATTTTTGAATTTTCAAACCTAATCCGAACCAAATTATAAAAAACACCAAACCATATTTTTTATTCGGTTTGGTCTGGTTCGATTTGCGGTTTTAATTCGAATAACTTTCACCCCTAAAGATACCCAATCACCCAATCATAAAAGAGTACTTGTGTCCTCTTCTAGTCACACTAACTAATATGATTAATTAATTTAATCATGTTTTGATTACTTGGTAACTCAAGTCACCAATAATCTTAACAATATCCACCTTGACTTGTGTTTACCAAGTCACAAAGATCACCTTCAAGATTCATCCAACACCCAAAACATCTCTAGCTTGTCAACATACTCAACAACTAAAAGTAATAAACATGTGCACTAAATAAACAAAAGCACATACACTACAAATGCTCTATAAGAGCTTACAACAAAAGAGTATGATTAAACACCAACCAAGTCCACACAACCCATGGACTTGTTGGAAGACATTGGAATTACATTCTTATCATCAAGAGAAGTATCATCATCATCATTGAGCTTGGTTGAGGTAGTAGCATCATAAGCCGAACTAACTAAGGTTGTACCAAGTAGCTTGTACAAGCCATCATCATCAATGGACCATTTCAAGAACATCTTATAGCCCTTTACAACCTTCATAACTCCACCTTCACCAATGCACACAAAACCTTCTCTATCAAAAGTACCAAGGGAGATTAAGTGCCTATTCATGCTTCGAACATGGGGGACCACGGATAATGTTCTCACAACACCATCAAACATAATGACCCTAACATCACCTATACCAACTATCGGACAATTAGCCTCATTGCCTATAGTGACACTTCTTCTTTCAACCTTTTGATAAGTTGAGAAGAAGCTAGAGTTAGAAGTCATATGGCATGAACATCCCGTATCCAAAACCCAAGAATCACCACCCTTGTACTCACTAGTGACAACAAGAGCACCAACATCATATTCTTCTTCAACATAACTAGCCTCGGCGGAGCTAGTTCCTTTGGACTTGCAATCATCCGATTGTTTGGATTTTAACTTCCAACAATCTCTTTTAAGATGGTCTTTCTTCCTACAATAATTGCAAGTCATGACTCTCTTGTTCTTACTTGACTCCTTAACAAGCAAAGCATCATTGGACTCAATAGACAACTTTTGTGCAAATTGAGAATCAATAAGGTCTTTTTGTGTTAAGGCCTTTCTAACATCCTCACTACATAAAGTGTCTCTATCATATAACAAAGTCTCTCTAAAATGCTTGAAAGAAGGGAGTAGAGAACATAATAAGAGAATGACCAAGTCTTCATCATCAAGTGAAACCTCAATATTTTGCAAATCCAAAACAATAGAGTAAAACTCATCAAGATGAGGTTTCATAGGCTTACCTTCTTGCAACTGGAGATCATACAACTTACTCTTCAAGAGTAATCAGTTGGTAACACTCTTGGCCATATAGAGTGATTCCAACTTCTCCCAAACCCCTTTTGATGTTACCTCCTTTACAACGTCCCTCAAGACTTCATTGGAGGGGCAAAGTTGTACGGCGGATAAGGCTTTTGCATCCATCTCTTCCCACTTAGCCTCACTAAGACCAATGGGCTTCCTCTCATCACCTTCAAGTGCCTTACGAACACCATTTTGAATCAAGATAGCCTTCATCTTAACTTGCCATAAACTGAAATTTGTGTTCCTATCAAACTTCTCAATATCTAACTTCATTGTTGACATCTTGGACTTCAAATGAACACCACTAACACCTCAAGTAACCCCAAATAAATCCTTGGCTCTGATACCAATTGAAAGGAGAGGCTTAACCTCACTCAAGGATCACTAATATGAAGTTTAGATATGTGTTTGTGTTGTGTCAAAGTTTAGGAACAAATAATGCTAATTAATGATGAGTGGCAAAAATAAACAAAATAAACAAGACAAAAATTTTAAGGTGGTTCACCAATTGGCTACATCCACCATCTAGCCTAGGATATAATTTAATATGTGTTCAAAGGAGAAATACAAGACTTGATAGGAATTACAATGGAGGTTTTAGAGAGGAGCTAATGGGTAGAAATTAAGCAAGAAGAATAGATCTAATAATGAGACTATTGGGGCAAGAAATACTAAGGATACATGGGTGTATATATATAGGGAAGTAGTAGAAAAATGGGCCAGCAGCTGGGCATTTAGATGCCACGTCAATACAGCAAGTAGCAAGCAAACCAGAGGCTGCCAGTAGCTTGGCTCGACCCAGGCTCGACCCGAGCAGCCAGGCGAGCGAGCAGCAGGTCCTCTGTGTGTGGGCTGCTGTTTTGTCCCCTTTGGTAGGGGTGAAAGTTATTCGAATTAAAACCGCAAATCGAATCAGACCAAACCGAATAACAAATATGGTTTGGTGTTTTTTATAATTTGGTTTGGATTAGGTTTGAAAATTCAAAAACCGAAATAATTAAGTTTGGATTAGGTTTGAAATTTCAAAAACCGAAAACCAAATTAATGAACCGAAATAATTGAGAGGTATATAAATAGGCCCATTTTGATAAATAAATCAGCCTAAATACCCAGCAAAGTCACGCAAATCCCTAATCCTAGCGCCGCTTAATCTTCATTTCATCTACCTTCCTGTTTATTCATTCAAGAGAGAGAAACAAAATACATATCTCATCCCTAAACCAAGCGTCCAACCTCCTTTCTTTTCCAATCTCTTCCTCTTTACTTTTGATCTTTTGTCTTTCTACTCTTCAAGGTAAGTCCATTGATTTATAATTTGTTGTTTTGTTCTTTTTTTGCGATTAAAATTAAGTATATTGTTGATTGTTTCTTTGTTTATTCTCATTTTTATTCTCATCTAGTAATCTTCATTGATTCATTATATTTTTCGATTAAAATACATATTGTAGTTGCTTTTTGTTAATTTTTTATTGTCATTTTGGTTTTTGTTGAATGTCTTGCTTTTTCTTCTTAGTTTCGATTAACCAGGGTTGATTTTTTTTGTTTCATTTTTTCGAACATTTTGGGTATTTTTTGTTTGTTTTTTTGGCTGTTTGGTTTTTTTAGTTTTTTAATTTAATTTTTTTGTTGTGTGATTTTTTTAGTAGATCTATGAGATTTCTGAATCTTTTCTGCATTTTAAGTAGATGTTTGTCTTATCTTTTTCGGTAGTAAGTTCTTACATTTTGATGTTTACATTGATCAGGAAGATTCCTTCTCTACTAGCTGTTTTGTGAGATGAAGATGATGTTGAAATAAGATGGTGCAAACAGATATCTATGATGAGGACGTTGAAAATGTGCTTGCTTGCTTGCTAATTTGAGTTCTTTTTATTTTTTTCAGTTATTATAAGTTGATAATTTGTATTTAGTGATTAAATCAAACCAATGTTGTGCCAACATGATGCTGAATTGCTAATGTATATAATAAATTCATAAAGTATCAACTACAAAGCAATTCGGTGTTCGATTTTATTGATAAAATGGCGGTGTGGTTTGGTTCGGTCTATAAATAAATAAGGTTTGGTTTTGGATTAGAAAAACATAAACCGAAATAATTATGGTCTAGTTTGGTTTTAGTTAAAATCCAAACCGTAGACCGAACTTTCACCCCTACCCTTTGGTCCCCACTTTGTCTTTGCTTCTTGAGTAAGATGTGCTACCACTCCCAACACTTGCAAGTATCCACTACCATTAGTACAATGTACTATGGTACTTGCAAGATACCCAATCACCCACTCATAAAGAGTACTTGTGTCCTCTTCTAGTTACACTAACTAATATAATTAATTAATTCAATCATGTTTTGATTACTTGGTAACTCAAGTCACCAATAATCTTAACATGATGTTTGTGAATTGTTTTGTGGATTTTCTTTATTTTTGAAAGATGTTAATGAAGTAAATTATTGTGAGTGTTTTTAAGTTTTGAGGGCTGAAAAGTATAGTTTTGAAGTAGTAAAAGGAAGAGTTTTTAGGTAGTTGAGAATTTAATTTCTTTTCTGTGTTTGATGGTATCCAATTTGCTTCTGTTGTTGGTAGCTTTGCTAGAAATAATGTTCTAACACTGGTTACTTAACTCTTCTTCATAGCCCTAAGATTCAAACCTAAAGATGATCAGGGCCGGCCCTGAGGGTAGGCCTAAAGGGCAACCGCCCAGGGCTCCGTTTTGAAAATCAGAAAATAGAGGAAATAGGGGGCCTCTAAGCTTGTATTTCAAAAACCCAAAAGTTAAGCTATGGGCCCAAAACTTATAATAAACCAGGGCCCAAAACTTAAGAAAAACCATAGAATTGGAACAGATGGAAAAACGGAATTACTCTTGAGAAATCCTGCTTCCCTTTTATTTAATTTTTCTTGGAAAAATAAGACTGGTTTTTGAACATTGAAACCAGAGAATAGTTCTTCAAATAGCCTTTCATCTTTCCCAATTGTTCCTCATCAATGGGCAACAGTAAGTATTTTTTTTTGTTTAAATAGATAAAATTTCTTTTTTTTTTTTCTCTTGCTTCTACTGAATCTTCTCTTCTTGCCCTTCTTAATCTTGTTGTAAAAGATGAAAGGTGAGTTTTGTTTTGTTTAATTCTGTTGTTTTGATTAAATTTGATTTGGGTTTTGTTCTTAAGTTTTAAAGAATGTGTTTTTAGGGTTATTAATTGGGATTTAATCCTAAATTGTGAAAGAATGTGTAAATATATGGTGTTTGGTATCGGTTTTTTGGTTGTTTGATATAACTCTTTTTATTGGGCTTTATCATTGATTAAAGTGGGACGATATGGATTTTAATTATTGATTAAAGTGGGATTATTTAATTGGGTTTTGTTTTCTTAAATTGTGAAAGATGGTTTATTTTTAGGGTTTTTGATTGGGGTTTTGTCTTAAATTGTGAAAAATTGTGTTTTTACGATGTTTTTGATTGTGTTTTTGTCTTAATTCATGATTAATGGTTGTTAATTTCTCATTTCAGAATCCCTTACCCTTCATGATCAATGGTAATTTTCTGTGAAATTTGTTTTTCTAACCTAGTTTGGCTTGGTGGAGACAAATTTTACTTATAAAATACTAATATTTTTATTATGAAATAAAAAAAATAAAGTATAAATACAATACTTTAATTATGAAAAAAAAGGAAGGGTAATCTCTGCCTATAGCTTCGTGATTTGGTAGTTTTGATAATTTGGTACTATATGTAGTATTGATTATTTGATACAATTGTAGGTATTAGATTATAAATAAATATCTCACTTATTATCAAAATTGACTTGAGGTAATTGATGTCATAAGAACGCTTGAATAATCTTGCAATTTCATCTATTGAGAAGGAACATTTGGAAAAGATCGATGTTGATACTCTTAATAATGATTTTGCATTTCGAAAAACCTTGTAAACTCATTTTTTCATGATCTTTTGAGTGTTTTTTTACACCTATTGAGATTGAAAATGTAATTTATCAAAACATTTTGTGCTTCAATAAATGAAATTCTATAAACGAAATTTTTGCATCTTTTAAAATATTTAAGGGCCCCATTATATTATTTCGGCTAGGGCCTCCAAAATGTCAGAGACGACCCTGAAGATGATTCAGGCAGTATTCAGAAGAACAAATCGCATTGTCTCTCAATCATCCTTTTACCAATCAATTTTGAGGTTCTTCTAATTTGTCTGTCACTGTTTTTTAATTGTTTTTGTGAATGCTTCAGAAAACTGAATGTACAATCTTTTTACAATTTGCGCAGGGATTCGAATCATTTGTCTAAATATTCATCAAATATTCATACTCCTTTGCAACACTCATCAAACAGCATATGTAATCGACGAGTGTCTAATATGTACCGTATTTCTGAGGGAGTTGTCAGAATGTTGAGTTTCAGGCAATTGAGCTCTGTATCTGTAGGACTAAATGCTGAAAATGGTGTTGTTAAGTTTTCTTTTGGTGATTCTCCGGGAGAAAATGGTGCTCACACAGGTCTTCTTTATGGAGATCGAAATTGTAGGATGCTGAAAAAGAGGAAATCAAGGAAGGCAATGTTGAATGAACTGAGATTTTACCGTCTTAAAGCAAGGAAGAAGATGAAATCATCTAATCCTGAAGTTAGGATTAGGTATAAACTGGAAAAGGTAGCATCTGAAGTATTCTTTCATTGATTTTGTCTACTTTTGGTTTGGTAGTGCATTGTTAGGTATTAAGATTGTAGAATAGGTTAAATCAATTATTCATTGCCATTTCTCTTAGATGAAAAAAATCGTACTTTAGTAAATTCGTAATTTTGATGTTTGCGTATTAGATACTGGTAGCAATTTTTCAGATATACAAGTGATTATATGTTAGGATAATTTCATTTTAATTGATAAGTGTAGTAAGTTTAATGAGCCATTTTAATTTGGTCCACTATAATTGTTGTACTGGAAATGGATATTTCAAGATGGATTTGCATATTTTGATGAATTAGCGGTCAAAGAATAGCAATTTGGCCCCTGGAATTTGTTGACAACTAACATAATGAAATAGAATAAGTGCATTGGGGAATTTCGGCCCCATGGTAGTATAAGTTCCGTATTAGTCCCACTTTGAGTTACTTGACACATCACCAATTGCCTGCCAACTTTCATTTTCTGAACTTTGTTGCACGCTGCTGTTCAAATTTTCGTAAGTGCATTGGGAAATATGCTTATATATTTCTGCTGAAACCTTAGGCAAAACGAAAAGAAGCTTGGCTGATTGAAAAATTGAGGAAATACGAGTTACCTAAGGCTCCAGCTGAAACTTATGATCCTGAAATTTTAACTGAGGAAGAGAGGTTTTATTTGAAACGTACCGGTGAGAAAAAGAAAAATTATGTTCCGGTTGGGAGAAGAGGAGTCTTTGGAGGAGTTGTGCTGAATATGCATCTGCATTGGAAAAACCATGAAACAGTTAAGGTTGTTTGCAAACCTTGTAAGCCTGGGCAGGTTCATGAAATTGCTGAAGAGCTTACCCGGCTGAGTAAAGGTATTGTTATTGATATTAAACCTGACAATACTGTGATATTTTACCGTGGTAAGAATTATGTGCGGCCAGAAGTCATGTCTCCTTTTGATACTCTGTCAAAGGCAAAGGTAATGTTACAATTTACTTTTCATTGCTTATGGATTGAATTTACTGTAATGTCTTTTCATGATGCCTTGTAAGTTTTTAGGCCTTAGAGAAATACAAGTATGAACAGTCTCTTGAGCATACAAGTCAATTCATCGAGAAGATGGAGCAAGAGCTGGAAGAGTATCATGAACACCTTGCTCGGTACAGAAGAGGAAAAAATAATGCATCAAAAGATTCAAGTGTTGTTGATTGTTGGTAGGTTTTACAATATATTTAATGATAGTCTTGAAGTTGAAGGTTTACCAACTTTGTTGTTGATCTGTTTGTTCTCTCTACATACTTTAACTCCTAAGTACTTCTCATTGTTAGAGTATATAACATATCATTGGGCCTCAACCATCAGCTTAAGCTTTTGGTTGAATTGGTTCCTTGACATGGTATCAAAAGCCAGTGTGACAAGAGGTCACAGGTTTGAATTTCAACCACTCCTCATTTAAAGTAGTATATTTAGCGCCATGTATGAGTAGAACATGTGCTGCATCTACTATTTTAGCCCGCTCTTGTGTGAAGGGGCATGCTAAAGTATATAACATATACTTGACACTCATCTATATGAGGATACTCTATCTCTTATCGACATGAGTTACAAATTACAATGTGTGGAAAAAGCACAGAATGAGAGAGGAGACTGGAATATCACAATTGGGTTACTGGGAATAACGAAGACTGGGTAGGTTTGGTGAAACACAAGCCTTGTTGAAGTTATTAGGACGAGCTAGTTGTTTTTTATTGGGTGCTCTGCAATTAATCTTTCTAAGACCTGACTTCAACATGACTATGTTGGTTTTAAAGTTCTCACTAGTCTTCGTTGCGTAGTTATGGTCGATTTATTTCTAGTTGAAGAACTTGTTGGAGTATACTTGATGGCTTTCCTTGTGCTTCATGATTTTATCATTTAAATTGTGATCTCTTTATCTGTTCTCTTGCTTTTGTAATTATGGTCTTTTATATCTGTGAATTCAGAAACTTTTCATGTCGTGCGTTCACAAGATGAAACCACTTGATTGAATTTTCAATGTGTGAACAGATCTTGTGAATGATTTCTCACTAAGCTGTTTAGTAACGAAGAAGTTCTCGACTACATATTCCTCGATATCATTCCCAGTACTAAGTGTTACTAATCTCTTTAGTCCTATGTTGTTTATATGTAAGAGAATTCACTCTTGTTCCCTGATATCGCAGGAAAGAAACAAAAACAGTAGCTTTAAACTAAGAAAGGAAGCTAGAAGAGGAAAAGACAGAATTATGATGCAAAATAGGCAGTTTTAAGCACTGCTAGCTGCCAATGGTATTTCTCCATTACTTTTCATAAAATGTTTCTTTACAAATTGGGGGTGTTTGGCAAACAACTAATAGCCGTTAGCTGGTAGTCGATTACATTGACTGATTTGACCAACTGATTTATTGACCGGTTAGATCAGTTGATTTTGAATCCGTTGTTATGAGCAGTTTGTTCAAAAACAACTTATTCATAACAATAAGCAGTTTCAACTATCTAATTTACCAAACACTAATATTAAATGGTTTGACCACCCAACCCTCTATTTATATCATAATAAGCTAAAATTGTCTAATTAGCTATTTTGCTAAACACCCATAGCTCAAGTATTTATACTATTGCACTAACAGGCTTCTTAAAACATGGTGCTATTTTCATAACAACCTACTAACAATCAGAACCGGCTAACTCATTCTCTTTACTCCCCTTCTTATGTTTGTGATAAGTAATTAAAGTGTTCTCATGGGCTATAGGCATGACAATACCCCAGGCTAGCAGATTCTCCTTGCAAGGTTGAAATCATTAAAGGCAGCGAACATCTGATCAAAGGATTCCCAAGGGCACTCCGAACTCCGAAGGACAGTTCTGCCACCGCATGAGCTTATTCACATTAGCCCCAGTTTGCCGAACATCTAGAATCTCCTGGGGGATAAGTGGCATGCTCCAAATCAGTATTGATTGGTGGGGGAGCATCAGAAGCACGGTCTCGTTTCAAGAGGAAACATGGAAGACTAGATGGTTCAAGCTAGACGACGGTAGCACCAGCCTGTGGGCTACTCTACGTATAATCTCGTAAGGGCAATAGTATCCAGGAGATAACTTTTCATTCGAGCATTTGGCCAAAGATTTCTGACGATAAGCTTGTAATTTGAGAAATACAAACTCTCCCTCTTTTTTAAGCAGAATAATGTTTCATGAAGTGTTTCATGTAATGTAATTTATTTATTCATATGTCACGCACCTGTAACGGTTGATCTAAGCTATCTACAACAGTTGTATTAGAGGAGACTTCCCAAAGCAGTTTAAAAATAAAATTAGTAGAAAATATATGGAGATTATATACAGTAATAAAATATTAAAATAACAATGAATATGGTTATTTATGTCTAAATTTCGTGATATAAATAAAAAACCTTTCGGATAACAATCAATAAAATCATAGAATCATATCATATCATACAATACTATAAAAGTCTTGGAAAACTCCAAGTGTCATTATTTAGAGAGGTATGAAAATATTTGTCAAATTTAAAATCTAATCTTTTTTGTTTATGTTTGAAACTAAATTAGGTAAAGTATTTGTATGATATACTATAGCAATTGTATTTTGTTAATTTAGAATTTAATATGTTCAATTGAATGAAAATAAAAGTTATTTATCAGGTAAATAATTAAAATAAATATCAGTAATTATGTTTTGATTTAAAAAATCATGAATTTGGTAAATTTAAGAACGATAGTATATGATACTTATGTTATTATTTGAAATTGTTTTTATATATATTTCGCACTAATAAATTCGTGCATTGCACGAGATTCTATACTAGTAACTATAAATAGGAAAACAAGTGCTCTCTTGAGAAACCCTTTTTGTAAAGACGACCCTCAAAAGTCCAGCCCAAATCTATATTTAGAGTTGTAACAATATATATTTAGAATTAGATTGGACTTCTAAAAGCCGCCTTTACAAAATACGGTCTCAAGTAAGAATTTGTGATAGGAAAAAGTGAAAAAGTACCTAATAATTTTTTTTTCCAAAAGTACCTAATGAAAAAAGTTTTGTCAAAAAATACATAACAAAATTTTTTCTTTTCCAAAGAGTACCAATTGACGTTTTCCTTCAGTTCATCGTCAAATATAACGCTTGACTGGTCAAAATCGAAATTTTTTTTTTCTCATCCTCAAATTCTTTTCTAGTTACTTTCCTCATTGTCCACTTACTCTACTTTTTACTCAGAATTGAAGTAAAATTGGAAAAAAAAATTGAAGATGAGGAAAAAGAATTTTTGATTTTGACCAGTCAACCGTTATATTTAATGGTCAACTGAAGGAAAACGTCACTTGGTACTCTTTGGAAAAGAAAAATTTTGTTAGGTATTATTTGGCAAAACTTTTTTTATTAGGTACTTTTTGGAAAAAAAAATTTATTAAGTACTTTTTGACAGTTTTCCCTTATAAATAAAATCAGAACCACTTTAAGAAACAGATGGAGTATTCTCTTTAAAGAGTTTGTTCTATTTTGTTAAAATACTCAAATGAAAGTAGATAAATTCAAAAAGAATAGAATAATACTTCTTCCATTCTGAAATACTTGCTACATAATAATTTTTGACACTACTTATTGTTCAAGCTTATTTAATATATTGCGGCTAATGTGTTAGAAAAAATATAGACAAGTGAGATCTTGCTAAATCGTCTAATCGCATACTTTCATAATGTTAAGTTTATGTGATATTAGATGTGTATAATTTTACGTACAAATATCAAAATAATACATTGAATTGTGTAAAAATAATATATATTAGGAAAAATTTTCGAGAATAATCCTTACTTTTTACGTTTTCATGTGAATAACCCCTATTTTTAATTATTCATTAATAATCAAACTTTTCACTGTATTTGCTCACTGCACCCCCTTCGTAAATTTAACTGGCTACAGCAGGTCGAAAGCTGATTTGAATGTCTTCAACCAAATAACCTTCTTTCGCCATTCAATTACACTTGCAAAAAAAACCCCTAATTCATTTCACCCCAAAATTCTAAGGTTCATCACAAAACCCTAAATTTTCATTTCCTCACCATTTCACCTCAAAATTCAAAAAGGAAGTTTGAATCTGGTTGTTTTTGCATTTGTTCTTCATAAAAATGGTAAGCTTCTATTCTCATGGAGATTTCGGTATTATTATCGGCTTAAATGTGCGAATTCCTGATATACTTGAAATGAAACCATTAATTTGTAGGAAGGTTGAATTGAATGGAGAAATGAGGTATGAAGGAGGAAGAAGATGAAAGTAAGAAGAAGGAAGAAAACATGTGATAAACGACTCTATCACCTGTTGTAGTCAAATTTACGAAGGGGGTGCTGTGAGCAAATACAGTAAAAAGTTCAGATTATTCAAGAATAATCAAAAGTAGGGGTTATTTACAGAAAGACGTAAAAAATTGGGATTATTCTCGACAAATTTTCCAACGTATTATAAGTATAATGAAATGTGTGATGAATATGTGCCTTGAGTCTTTGGGTTTAAGCATGGGTATGAGCATAGCTTGATATGGGAAGAAAATAGTAAACTGGGACAGAAGTGGAAGCCGATTTGGCTGTCTTCTATTGCCCTTGAAAGCCGACTTGGCTGGGGCCAAAAATCAGCAGACTTGAGACGGTGAGTCAAGTCGACTCGGCGGTCATGCTTGATCACCATGAAGTCGAGTCGGCGACAGCTCGTCGTGGGTTTTTTTAGATTCGTTTCTTTGTCTTAGCTTTTGTCATTGTAAGTATTAGTGGGTATGTATTATAAATACCCATAATACACTAGTTTAGAAAAGCTAATCTTTGATTATTATTCTTTCTCTAAAAGAGTAATCCACTCTTATTCTTCTCTTCTTCTTTCTCCAATCCCTCTTTGAAAACCATTGTAAATCTCCATGAAAGTTTCAAGAAGCTTGTTATACATCAATGAAAACACCTAGGCTAGGGAGGATGTATCCCACATTGAGTGAACCTCGTTAATTGTGTGTGTTGTTTATTTTGATGTTTGATTCTTGCAAATTACTCATTTTAGAATATTAGTTTTCAAATCTTGTTTTTCCCCAAATCAATTGGGAATCTAACCATTGATCCCGAAATAAACGACATTAGCGAGATTCAACAATGAAAAACATTAAGAAAAATAATGCAAAAGAACACAAGTGTTTTTGAGGTATCTTGGATACCTCGAACGAGCACCTAGTTCAGAACCATCCTGCACCATGTGCCTTGAACGAGCACTTTTGTGCCTTGAACCAGCACACCCCTGCAGTCCACTTTTGACTTAGTTTTGCCTTGTTCAAGCAACCTTCATACCATGTCTTGCCTTGTTCAAGGCATGATTCCACCCAAGCCTCGTTTGCCCACTTTAAGCATCTCCTCGATCTTTCCAAACCTTAATCCAACAGCACTCGACACATCTTCACCATCCTCCTCCAATGTACATGATAAAGCATGTTCGATAATGTGATTAAAATTAATGTCATAGTCATAAATATTGACACTTACTTTAACAAATCCTAAATGCATTAATATGTGTTCTCATTAAGTTGAGAGACTTAGTTTCGAAGAAAGTATTTGGACAAGAATTCGTGACAAAGATTCTGCTTTTAATCATACTTTGCAATCTGAGGCTTTAGACAACACGCACTAACCTAATTAAAAGGAAAGCCATTGATGATAATAATAAAAAAAAATTAAAAGGAAAGCCAAAAGCAAAGAAAGCTGCCTACCATTAAGGGGTCGATACTCGATACTCTAAATTCAATCATATCATTTCCCATTTTGCTTATTTTATTACTTCACTTCCTCTGTCCTCATAGTATTCTAAGTAAATGTTAGAGTATATAACATATTTTGGGGTCTCAATCATTAACTTAAGCTTTTGGTTGAGTTGGTTTTTTAATATGGTATCAGAAGCTAACGTGACAAGAGGTCACAGGTTCGAATCTCAACCACCCCTCATTTAAAGTGGAATATTTAGCGCATATGCGCATCCACACTTCTAGCCTAATTGGCTCTTGTGTGAGGGGGCGTGTTAGAGTATATAATATATCTTGGGTCTCAACCATCAATTTAAGCTTTTGGTTGAGTTGGTTCCTTGACAGTAAAAATTTAATGTGAGTTATATATAAATGAATTATAAAAATAAGTGGTTATAATGAAGAATATATTAATTTGTGTAGATAAGATTAATAGGAAAATAGTGAGATAATTGTAAACAAATAAGAGATTGAGGGAGTATCTTTGCTATCATCGTACCCCTTTAGTTTAAAATTTACTTCTCTATTTATTTAAATTTTCATTATTTGCAAGTTATAGAGGTACTTTTTAAGATAATGTTATAATTTAATAATAAATGAAAAAAAGAGATTAATTGCGTATATGATATTTGACAGAATTGAAATGTGAGTGAAATTAAAAAGAAGTTGTAGGATTATGTTTTATAAGGTATTTGTAATTTGTCACTTTAGAAACATTAAACACCGTAGCTATTTATATAGTTTGTTAAGGGGATCGAATTCAAGAATTAAAACCCATGTAAATCTCCATTTATTAGATCATGTATAAGTTGTCATTTCGCCTTTATACGGAATACTAAATTGCTGACTTTAACTTTGTATAGATTGCGATTAGATTTGGTTTTAGGCTGTTAATGTGTTCATTTGACTGTTCAATTTAGTGCTTAGTAGTTCAATTGTTTCCAAATTGGGTTTCAAGTCATGACTAGAGTGTGCATTGGGCTGGATTCTTATTGGAGGCCTTGATCCAACCCTTTAAAATAAGGGTTTTAAATGGGGCGGGTTCAAAACGGGTTGGGCTGAAAATTAACCTTATTAAAACTTGAAGATGATGGGTTCGATAAGGGTTCTAAACGTTCTAAACGGGCTATACTAAAATAACATAAAATGAGTGGTCATCAACAGAAGACCATATTAATATTACATTGATGGTGGTCATCAACAAAGAAGGGCACAACGACATTAGTATATATTATATAAAGTTTGAGGTTCTTTTTATAAAGTTTCTTTGTTTTTGAATGGTCCACAAGTTTTGTTTTGTCTTATTTATGGTGTTTGATTAATTTTTTAGTTAAAAGAAAATAATTTGAGAGTTGTAATCCGGAATGTATTATAATTATTAAATACTTGTGTAAGTTACTTAAAATTGAACTGCTTCGTTTCTTGCTAGATGCAGTGGATTATTTTTATCAGTTTATTATTAAACTAGCTATAATTATTCTATTATTACAATAAGTATCATCCAATTTCTTACTTATTTTATACATACAAAATATGAAGATATATTAATTTGAAGAATTAATATAAACGGGTCGGGTCGGGTCGGAGTGGGCCATAAAGTCCGACCCATCTAAAGCCCGTTTCTAATTTTGTATGATCCGGCCCGGTTCAACCCGTTTATAGTTGAGCCCGGCCCGTATCCGACCCATTGCACAGGTCTAGTCATGACAAATGTCAGCAATGCATGCATGTGCCCTTGTTTTGGACTATACTTGCCTACTCTTATATTCCATATTTGGAACTTGGTTTTTAGTGGATATTTGCTACAATGTACGTACACGTGTAATTGTCAACGGCCCCAAACGAGTTTAATACTTAAATAAAGAATCAATGTTTTAAAATATCTTTATTTACTTTTCTTGCATACAACTCATCATCATTAATTCATCATATACCGAAAAAAAACTCATAACTAGTGTTTAAAGAGGAATAAAAAATGATAAACCATATCCTTATCACAACTCGACAAAAAGACTCTTGTTTTCATACATACAACTAGATGTACTAAATATTTGGTATAAGTATGCCCGAGATGAAGTTTATGTTTGAAATGACTATTGTTAGATATGGTGACTCAGTAAAGCATAATGTATATATAGGATGTGATGTATATGTTACTTGGATGTTTGAGGTGTTATATGGGTTGTTGATGAAGGGTGATTGATTGAGATTGCTTTGGTTGATATCTGATGGTTGCTCGACCCATGCTCGACCCACATATGTTGCTCGACCGACTGAGCAACAGATCAAAAGCTTTTGTCCACATTCTGATCTCTCGCTCGACTCATCATAGTTCGCTCGACCCATTCGAGCGGATTTGCAGAATGTTCTGTTTTATACGACAGTTTCAAGTCAGTTCATGGTATCCTTGTATCTCCTCTCCTGCTTCCAAAGCCTATATAAGGCTATTGTATATCCTTGTACATGATGTATGTAAGATCATTTTGTTGTATAACAATTGGGAATTGAGTTGAGAGCTACAATCAAATTCTTAGAGTTTAATGAGAGGTTTTTGGAGAAATTGTTCTCTTATCTCATCTTGAACAATTCTAAGGGGGTTCTTGTAAAGAGTGGATTATAGATTGTAATCAATACTCTAAGAAGCAATAATATTCATGCAATTATTAAGGGTGGAGTTTTATAGTCTAATATCACATTGATATTAGGATTTTCTCCACTTCCCAAATTGTGAGAGTTCTTTAGTGTTTGCATTTTCTATTTTTGATCTGTCTTGAGATTTTTCTTGATTTATTTGGATCAAACTCTAACAATTTTGTAGTGACTTTTTTTTTTGTTCTACAAATTCATACAACCAATTTTCAATGGTATTGCTATTCTTACAAACTTGCAAGGCTCGTATGGTTGGAGTTGATAAATTTGTTATTTGGTTTGTACACATTAACCCACACAAAAAAATAGATGACTGCACACGAATATGATAAGATCAATTTATCAAACCAATTGGCTGGTAATAGGACGAGTAGTCAATCAAGCTTATATGTTAATCAATCTCTTTGAAATTCATACAAGTCTGTAGTTAGTCCTAATTCCTAAAAACGTAAAGACATAGGTTAGTTATATTTCCTCTATTTCTTTGGTTTCTTATTATAAAACTCAAATAAAATATGTAAAGCATTTTTTTGAAACTTATAATGCAAACTCAAAAGAAGGTAGTTACTGAGGGAAATCATGCCCAATAAACTAGTGCTATGAACCGGTAAATTGAACTACAACAGTAAATTGAGAATAAAATTAATAACATGACTAAAGAGAATTTATACTATTTAATTGATGACTAAAGGAAGATTAGAAAATAACGAAAGATAGATCAAGCAATTCAAAAAGTTATTCATTATTCTTAATGAGCCTCTAATTCCCCTTATTTATAAAAAAACTATCACTTAAAACTAACTTATTAATTTCCCATTAGATACCACTAACATATAGATAATTATCTAATTACCCATTGGTAAATCAATTAACACCAATTAACAGGTCATTGCAACTAGACGTTGGTTCCAATTTGTTAGTAAATGTGAGTATATATTTCAAAGTATGAACAGTAGTGAGGTTGAGTGGAATATTATGTTTTGGTTCGAAAATGAAGATTACTTTTCCATCTTTAGAAAAAGTTACGTGAAGTTAGATATGGTGTCTTTTCTGCATTGAAAGACGCCAGAATCTGGTTGAAATTTCCGTCTTTTGTCGGATTCTCTTTTAGCTCTATTCTGCCATCTCCTTCAATATAAAACTCAATCTTTATAAAACGCCACCCTTTTCATTTTAACGCCACCCCTATTTTAAATTAATATATAAAATGACAAAAATGTCATTGGACTTAAAACGACTATAAAACACTTAGAACTCACTCCATAACACTTTTATCACTCTAAAACTCACTAAATTCACACAAAAAATTTTACTTGCTAAAGAATCGGTCTTCGAATCGTTACCATAAACCGAGGTATTTTCTAAACTTAACTCGTTTTAAATTCAAAAATAAAAAATAAAAAAAAAGGAAAACGGTTTCACTCGCACAAAACAGGTAGGGGGAACCATGACACCGACAAACAGTCGGCACCATGTTCACTCGCACAAACGCTGAGTGCACCTACTGCCGACTGCGTTATTTTATTTAAATGTAGTTATGTTATTTTAGTTCTTAATGTTTAATTATTTTATATTTTTTATAATAATTTATTAATTATGAAAATTGTAGTAAATGGCTGGAAACCAGGGTAAAGGTAAGGGTATTTTTAGAGGCCTAGTGAGCGGCCAAAGCTCTAGACTGACTTTACTTAGGGGGGACCCCCATGAGAGAGGGGTTACGGGTTCTGCTAGGAGGGCTAGGCAGGAAGAGGCGGCCAGATATAGTCAGGCCCATCGTTCGAGTACGTTGGAACAAGTGCGTACTCGATTTGAGCATCAGACGAGCTTGTGTAGTGATGCGCTTGGCTCAAGGGATGATTATACTGACTACGACGAGTCTGTCGGTGAGGAAGAGTCTGTTGGGGAGCCTGTTGGTTGGATTCCAGTTAGGGGGGCTACTGGTCAGTTTAAGCGTAAAGTTCATAGCTCGGCTGGCCATTTTGATCAGGCTGGAGGCAGCCAAGTTGAGGATGCGGCTCCATGAAGGCGGAGACGCTCACAGTCTACTGATGCGGACTGGCTGATCACATCACCGCAGCCCGGGGGCCCGATCGATACTCGTTTGATACCCAGCTACGGGGGGCACATAGCGAGAGAGACTGTAGGAGTGTACTGGACTCTATGTCGGAGACACAGGTTTTGTAAATATCCACAGTCTTATATGTTGTGTCTATCAGCACAACATGGGGCCACGTACGTATCATCTGAATGGATATGGGGTTTGCGATTAATAGCCTACACAACTGCCCCTCACCATCCAAATCTGTCCAAACAACATAATTATTTTCTGTGGCCAAATAGAGACAGTGTTGAAGAGGAGCCCGACCATCCATCTCTTCCCTCCTCAATGCCTGTCTTATATTATAAATTTGAGTCATACTATGATAAAAATCAGGGAAGTTCCTTCTAATTGACGACATAATGAAGGCTGGTTGCATGCCAGTTGAAGTTAGATCTTGTATATGTTGCCTAATATCTACGTTCATTCTAGTTGTTCTTACTTGGCCTTCTCTATATACAAAGAACTGGTGGTTATGTCTGCCTTTTTCGCCTGGACACACTCTTATCGTCCAAGGTCTTTCTCCTGGATTACGGCTAGTTCCTACAATCATAAATTTGCAACCACACGCACTACTTCTAGAACCGGGTCTAGCAGCATTACCTAGGCTATTCACATCACCCCTAAGTCTATCATGTCTATGACACCGTAAGTATACACTAACTCTTGTGCGTCCTTCCTTATGTTTATAAGAAGTACGTGCGAATTGAAAACCAATTTCTATTGCTATCTCATCAGCCCATCTATGTAATTCATCTACGGAATCAAATTCTCTATCCGTAACAAATCTATCAGAGTAATCTATGTTATCACCTAAGTTTTCAAAGTCCTGCAAATATAAATTACAACTTCAACATAATTACATAAATACATATAAAACAACACAATTAATAATTTAAAACACATAAAATAAATAAATAATAAATAAATAATAAATAAATAATTTAATTAATAATAAGTACATAATTTAAAACACATAAATTAAATAAATATTTTAATTAATAATAACAAATTAATAAATATATAATTTAATTACTAATAACAAAAATTAATAATAATAAAATTATAATAATAACAATTATTAATATTAATAAATTTCAAAATAAAAAAAAATAAATAAATAAATGGACACTCGCACAAAACAGGTCATTGAACCGTGGCACACTCGCACAGTTTAGGTCAGTGCTACCGTGGTTCACTCGCGCATTTTAGGTGGTGGCTACCGTGGTCCACTCGCGCATTTTAGGTAGTTGTTACTACGGTCCACTCGCGCATTTTAGGTCTGTACTACCGCGGTGACCAGACCTAAAATGTGCGAGGCAGCCACGGTTCAAATGATGTATTTTGTGCGAGTTTTAATTTTTTTTTTTTTTTAAATTTGAATCGATTAATAACTTACCGAGTCGTTTTCATGCTCGTTTTGGTTCGCCATTGTTGTTCGATTGTTAATTTTAAGTTCTTTTACTTCAAAGATTTTTTTTAAGAGATTTTTAGAGAGACGTCAGAGTTTTTGAGTTCAAAAATAATGAGGAGCAATAATGTAAATTCAATATATAGGGGTGACGTTAAAATGAAAAAGGTGGCTTCTTATAACAATACCCATATAAAATTCCTACAAAACTTTATCGCTCTCATTACTCATTACTCATTCATAAATCAGCCTTCACAAATTCTTGCTATAGGCGGTCTATAGCATAGACGTGTGTAATGGTCCAGCTTATTTTTACACTTTTAAAAAAAAACAACTAAAATTTCCATTGGGTTGGGCTGCTGAGAGTGCCGTCTATGCCATAGACGGTCTCTCAGGAGACCTTACAGACATGCTACCTACTTCCCTTTTCCAATCCTTTTATAATTATTTAAATTGTTCTGTTCTGAAATACTCGCTATATTTTTATTATTGACATTATTTATCACCTTAAATTATTTTATATATTGCGGCTAATGTGTAAGAACAAATATAGCCAAGTGAAATTTTGTTTGAATCGTCTTCGCATACTTTCTTTATACTCCCTCCTATTCATCTTAAGTGTCTCATTTGCTTTATTCACTCTATCCAATGCACTTATTCGATCCTTAATATATCGAGTTATATATAAATTAAAATTATAAAAAGTTGATATTAATAATCTTTACATCAAAACGAATCAAATAAGATCCAACATGACTATATTTTAACTTATAGATTAATAATAAAATGCAATGTAAGAGTGACAGATAAATAGTGTCCCAAAAGTAAATGGGAGACCTAAGGTGAATAGGAAGGAGTATTAATTTTTTATAATTTTTAGACGTCTATAATTTAATATATAAATGATCAAAACAATGCATTCAATTGCGTAAAAAGTGTTTATCGACATGTTTAGACGGATAATTGATCGGAAAACTTCGCCCGAAAGAGTATATATATATCTATATATGTTTATTTTTTTTTTTTGCAAATATTTAAGATCATTACTCTATTATGACTTATGAGAGAAAATAATGATTATATGTGGGCTCTTGTTGATGTTTATTCACTGTTATCAAATTATTACTCATTTAATAACTTGTCATGTTTGCATAATCATGTCATTTATCAGGAAATAATCTTCGAACGTAGCATATTTTTCCTTTCCTCGCGCCGACTACCAGTAGTTACTAAAAATATTAATTTATTGTGTATTTAATCTTATTAAAAATAAAATAGTAAATATTTTTATTTAACAAATACTCTATGATGAAGTACAGTTATTATGAAATGCTTTAAGAACGCAAATAGATATCCCATGTGCTGTTTTAGTCAGACCCAAATTAATAATTCCATAACTTAAAATTATCCAAATTATGGGGACGTCACATAACATTTGGAAGACCGTGTGGCGTCTATAGTTTTCCTCATGCCATACGTACCTGACCCATCTCACATTTGCATTCCCAGCTTATCACGTTAAAAAATAGAAAAAATTGACATTAATAATCCAACTTTTCACTCATTCGCTATGAATAATCTCACCTTTGAATTATTTTCTAATAATCCAACCTTTGTAAAAAATTTGCCCACAACATACTCTATTACTAATAATCGGTAATAATAGGGTATGCTGCTAGCAAACTAAAATAAACGTTGGATTATTGACGGCGAACTAAGGGAAAATATTGGATTATTAAAAAATAATCAAAAGGTTGGATTATTCACAGCGGATGAGCAAAAGGTTGGATTATTAATGTCAATTTTTCCTAAAAAATATAAGTAAAGGATATTTCTAGTACCCCGCATAAGGTAGGGTTTGGGTGGGGGTTTTATTTTTCCTGAAGAATGCAGACAAATCATACCTGTAACCCCAAAAGAGGGAGTAAAAAGAGATGCGCACAGCAAAAAAACCCACATTAATATCTGCGTCTATTAAAGGTCGAATCTCAAATCTTCTACTTCACATGTAGATGTTCTCGCATTTGAGTCTCATCAAAATGCTTTTATATCTATAAAATTGAACCCTACTTAATGATATCACTCAATATCGAGAAATGTTACATATTTTCAAAAGAAAATACTTTCTTTATACGTAATCTTTCTCAATTGCTATTTCGTCTAATGTTTATGGACATTAACTTATATATCTCTTTCTTATTTTTTCTAGATTGGAGAAAAATAAATTGTAGTTCATTAAATTTTATTGAATATAACTTGGCTATTTGAGCTATATGGTAATGTTCTGCTTTTGTCAGCAACAACAATAAACTATAAAAATAGAAGATACATATTGATTTACATAGTTCATTATCAATGTGACTAAGCCTAAAACTAATCTTGAAAAAAGTTTTTATCAACCCCACAACTCTTGAGAATGACTCTTTCTAGACTAGTAAATTTAAGGAAAAATTGATTTAATAATCCAATCTTTCACTCGTCCGCTATGAATAATCCTTTGGATTATTTTCTAATAATCTAACCTTTGTAAAAAATTTGCCTACAACATACTCTATTACTAATAATAGGTAATAATAGGGTATGCTGCTAGCAAACAAAAATAAAGGTTGGATTATTGACAGCGAACTAAGGGCAAACATTGGATTATTAAAAAATAATCAAAAGGTTGGATTATTCACAGCGGATGAGCAAAAGGTTGGATTATTAATGTCAATTTTTCCTAAATTTAAATGAAAACACACTGCGCTGAATCAAATAGTGGTGTAGACTGCCCAAAAGTAAAAAATTTGAAACCCTTAACTTCATTCCCACATTATACAAACGACCCCCTTTTTCTAAATTTTTTTATTTTTCTAAATTAATTAATAAAATATTTTATTATAAAAATTTATCTTATTTATTTTCATATTACTCTATGTGGTGCTTTTGTTGAAGACCCTACTGGATCAGGAAACACTGAATTGAATCACAAAGTTTAAAATAGGCAATACAAAAATCCCACATTGATTTGGGGTTCAAAGTAGATTCGACGATCTAATATTTGACCGACCTTATAACTAAAATTGCCTTGACCTGACTTCAAAATGAATGTAAAATTATGTAAAACTAATATGAACGCAAAACTCGATTTTAAACCTAATCGAAACACATGAATCGAAATCAACTCAATGACCAAAATAAATATCTGGTTCCCACATGTTTACAAATCAGCAGTTCCTGTCTCTGTGGGCATTGGGTTAATCCAGGAACTCAATTGACAATGGCAACCTATTAGGGCCCCCCCTCACTTTTTTAGCTATATAATTATAAAGAAAGAAAGTATGTTTGAGTGTGGGCTCCATTTTCTTTAATTGACCCTACTACAGCTAAAACCCCATTATTGCTTGCGAATCACCATTCACCAACTTACGATATGCTTGCTGTCTAGGCATTCACAATTTTATTGTTGTTTCAATCTAGTAGTATATTGAAATGGCTTGTTAAATATCGATCAACTAAACATATTAAATATATTTTTATTATAAATTATTAGAGTATTTTTTCTAATATTATATGATTTCGAAATGATATTCTTAGCATATGAAATGAATGCCACTACAAGGTTCAACAACGAAAAACAATTAAAAAATAATGCAAAAGAACACAAGTGTTTATTGAGGTATCCTGGATACTTCTTCCTCAGATGATGTTTATTATAATTAAACTCAACAATTACAATATATAATAAACCCTCCTGTATCTTGAGAACAATCTCTCAAGATTACAAATACTAATACAAAGTAAGAACACTCTCAAGTTTCTAGCAATGCAAAAACTCTCTCAAAGTTTTGTAGGAAATAATAATATTAGTAGAATATTAGTAGAATATTTTATTTTATATTTTATATTATTCTGATTTAGTTTCCAATATTTTAATATTCTGTAATATTTCGTTTCCTTAATTTAGTTATAATCTCTTGTATAAATAGAGGTAGTACCTCTCATATTATTTAATACAAATCAAGTATTCACTAGATTAAACCCAAATCGAATTCCGCATTATGATTTTCTACATGTAGGAAATAATAATATTAGTAGAATATTTTATTTTATATTTTATATTATTCTGATTTAGTTTCCAATATTTTAATATTCTGTAATATTTCATTTCCTTAATTTAGTTATAATCTCTTGTATAAATAGAGGTAGTACCTCTCATTATTATTTAATACAAATCAAGTATGCACTAGATTAAACCCATATCGAATTCCACATTATGATTTTCTACATGGTATCAGAGCCGAAGGTGGTTCCTGGTATGATGTGGCTCACATGTGAGGGGGAGTGTTGGAAATACTTCACATGTGAGGCAAGATCCCACATCGATAAAAATAGTGGGTAGTTGACTTGCATATATAATTGGTGAAATACTCTTCCTACTGCCATATGGTTTTGGGAAACAATAAACATCACCGAGTGTATGTGCAAGTCAACTACCCACTATTTTTATCGATGTGGGATCTTGCCTCACATGTGAAGTATTTCCAACAAGTTTGTGTGTTTGTGGTGATTTTGTTCTTATGAATGAGTATCCTATTTATAGTGAAGATTACTACATTCTACAACCACACTTAATCACCATAAACGTACATGTAACTCCTCAATTAACATGCTAATTTACTCTATAATAATGCATGATGATAAACAACTCAATAAAGAAGATATTAAACTCAGAAACTACAACCCATTTAATGCCAAAAACTGATTCAGAGCTACCCTTGCTCG
Source organism: Amaranthus cruentus (assembly GCA_019425755.1). Taxonomy (NCBI): domain Eukaryota; kingdom Viridiplantae; phylum Streptophyta; class Magnoliopsida; order Caryophyllales; family Amaranthaceae; genus Amaranthus; species Amaranthus cruentus. Next base: position 15,212,272 of record CM033453.1, on the reverse strand, counting down.
ATCAAGCAGCTGACTTCCTGAGCTTCTGCCTGCATTCTAACTCATTGCTTGACTGGGGCCATTTCGCTCGACTGGTTGAGCGGCTACCAGTTGGTCGAGCCAATTGCTGCATTGTTCAAGCATTGCTTGTCTATCGTTCCAAACTTCAAATCTACGCAACTCGACACATCTTTATCGACATTCTTTAAAGTACACGATAAAGTATGTTTGATTAAGTGTTCAAAATTAACGTCATAGTCATGAGTGTTGTTACTTGCTTTAACATTTTCTAATGTCATATGATTTCGAAATGATATTCTTAGCATATGAAGTGTTTCTATTTTGTGTTTTTCTAATCATACGCATTAACACTATGAAGTATATAAGATAAGCCAAATTTAATATTCTATCTCTAATTTATTAATTTGTTAGTTGTTAGATTTAGACTAAAATGCTTTAACGAACTAAATTGGATTGAGAGATTTTTTTAACCCTTGGTGTCAATGGCTTTGGATTTGTTGCTTTGGTTGGTTTATATTGGATTGCGGGTTTGTTAGTTCCGTTGAGGGTAATGTCACAAAATTCTTGGATTTGGCTTATCATGAATGTCCTTATAATTTTAATGTGAATGTTTATGTGATGAATGATTAGAGTCGTCTCAATAATTTTAGGTTCCTATGTAAATTTTCTCTCATGAATTTTTACAATATTTTAGGTTCCTATGTCAATTTTTTCTCATAAACTTTTACAATATTATTATCCAATTAGTCAATATATAAGCTTTTAAATGTAAGTGCACGAGATTTTTGAAAATGAGATAGTATAGCAAAAGTCAATTGTTTCTGTTTTATTATTTTAGATTTGGCTTTTTATTACTTAACTACTCGTATGTAAAATAGTATACATATATTTGCGATAATTAAAATAATTAATATTGTCAGCGATGACGTATTAAAGATCGAACGTTGTGTTATAATTCCTAATATCACCAAGATCGAAAGTGCGAAGTCTTGTGTGAAACAAATTATGCTATCAAATGAAATCAGTGTTTGTAGGAATTAACAATGCAATAAAATGACACAAAGATTTAACAATGTTCACCCAATTAAGGCTACGTCCTCCGGTGTGTAGTATCTCTTATATTATCACAAATGAGAGTTACAATTAGAGAAGAGATAATAGACTAGTGTTTGGCTTGGGTATTGTGTGGATGTGTTTGGATGATCACTCTTGCTCACTATTTATAATGCTAGATACACTAGGAGTTACATATAATTCAATATAGGTAGTAAATTGCATAATAAACAGCATTGATCAGCTGAGTAAAATGAGTTGTAACTTCCCGAAGCATTTGATCCGTCGAAAAACAGCATCCTATGCTGTCAGAGGGTCCGCTCGACCAGGTCGAGCGAGCAGGTGGGTCGAGCGAGCGGGTCGAGCGGAGAAACACAAGCTACCGGATACATTCTGACTTGTTGCTTGACCAAACAGAACAGTTTGCTCGAACAGTTTGCTCGGGTCGAGCGGCCGGTCGAGCGACCATCAGATCCCTCCTGTTCAGTTTCTGCTCGACTTGCATAGTAGAGCATCTTGCATTAAACCATTACACTTCTTCATTAAGTCCCATTAATTCATGCTTTAACCATCACATTCAACACCATATTAAGTTACCAACTTAAATCACCAATTAACACCCTCATAGGATTTCATCCTAAGAATTCACTCATGAATGCACCTTTTAATTTGTGCACTCAAGTCACTTTAATCGCAACAAATAAAATAAGTATTAAAATTAGGGTCAACAAATAAAATAAGTATTAAAATTAGGGTCATGTGTTGTAGAATGAACTTTCTCCGTTCCATAATACTTGCTACTGAGTATGACATATTGTGTGAGAAAATGTCACCATCAGTAGCAAGTGTTGTGAAACGAAGGAAGTAGATCGCTTTGCATATGCCAATCAAATATGATGGTGATGAATGATGATTGAGACTAGACATTTTATTTGACATAATTGATTATGAATGCTGCATTACTCTTAGCTAGTGGGTTCTTTATTGTTGTTATAGTTGATAATGATAAGTACTCATCAACTTTGGGTTCACTTCTTGTCTTGTTTGCGACATTTTTTTCCCATGGTTTTCTGTAACTTCATTTACTACACATTTTAATACTTCTATGTCAACTTTACTGATTAAAGGACGATATTTTGTCTTTGTTTATGTAATTTTCCTAATGGAACCAAAAATTTCTGCTGTGCAATTAGGGAATATCTTTTGTTTTTACTTTAATCCTATTTTTCTGTGTTTTTTTTCTTAATTAGGGGCCTTAATATTTTAATTGTGATTGCTAAAATTCTTTAGGTTGCGTTTGGGAATAAGTATTTCATTTGGAATTGTAGATTTTAATTATG
>CM033453.1:15144879-15204879 GCA_019425755.1 Amaranthus cruentus | reverse complement strand
AATACCTCTATTCTTGAGGCTATCCCAAACGATGCTTCGTGGTATACTATCATACGCTTTCTCCAGGTTAATGAACAACAGATGTAAATCCTTCTTTCACTCTCTATACTTTTCCATCAGTTTCTTCAAAAGATGGATCGCCTCGATGGTTGATGTACCCGACATGAATCCAAACTAGTTCTCTAATCACCGTCTCTCGTCTAATTCTTTTCTCTATTACTCTTTCCCACAATTTCATAGTGTGGCTTAGGAGCTTGATATCTCTATAGTTCCCGCATTCTTGTGCATCGCCCTTGTTTTTAAAGAGCGGGATAATTATGCTAACCCTCCATTCTTCCGACATCTTGCTTGATCTCAAGATGACATTAAAGAGTTTAGTAAGCCACTGAATGTCATCATCTCCTAAGCCCCTCCACACCTCAATCGGAATGTCATCCGGTCCAACTGCCTTAAATCCTCCCATCTTTTTAAGACTTATCTTACTTCTGTCGTGGTTATATCACTAATCATCCTATGAGCCTGTGCTGTTTGTGAGCCCGAAGTTTCTCAACTATCCATCCTAGCACCCCTAGTCTCATTGAGTAGTTGGGAAAAATACCGATGCTATCTTAATTTGATGTCCTCTTGCATAATGAGTACTCGTCCACTCTCATCCTCAATGTACTTCACTGCCCCTAGGTCTTCCCTCTGCCAAGATCTGGCTTTGGCCTGCTTAAAAGTACATTTCTCCCCCTCTTTGGTATTAAGCTTTTGATAAAAGTCTTCAAACACACGATTCTTAGCCTCTGCGACTGCTTTCTTTGCCTCCCATTTTGCTTCTTTATACCTCTCTTTCTTTTGTATCCTATCTTCCTCCTCCGTACAAGCCATAAACTCCTTGAATCTCCTGTTTTTGTCCTTTGTCTCTTACATAACACTAGATAGTTCTAGATAATCATCTTTTAGATTTTTCTAGTTAGCCTTTCTAATAAAGCTTACACGGTAGAATTTTAAAATACCTTAAGTAAGCATTTAGGATACGTCAAGTAGGGATTTATCGACTCACCGTATGTCAAGTAGTTGTCAAGTAGTGTTATGTGCTATAGGTGTTTTACCATTAATTCTTTTCCGACCAAATTCCGACTGAATTTTTGTCGAAAATATTACCTACCATTTTCCAACTAAAATTCAGTCGGAATTTTAGTCGGTAAGCTAAAATCCAGATTTAGGTGTAATATTACTAAAGTTAGTGGGTTTTGCTTGTTAGCGGGTTTTCATTTCCTAATTAATTAATTAAGTTAGTGGGTTTTGTTTTTCATTTCCTAATTAATATAGTTAGTTGACCAAATTAGTTTAGTCATTTCCTATCAATAACAACAACAACAACAGCAATAATAATAATAATAATAATAATAATAATAATAATAATAATAATAATAATAATGAAAAATTATTGGGAAATCTATTGACGAACCGCTGTGAATAATCCGAACTATCGATTATTTATGAATAATCCCACCTTTCCACTATGTTTGCTCGTGACACCCCCAACACCTCTTTAACCGGCTACTGCAGGTAGAATCTCATATATCCTCTTCATTTCCTTCATGTCATTTTCAATCAAATTTCAAAACCTCTCACCATCTTCAACGCACTCTAAGTCTCACCATCTTCATCAAAATCTTCAATCCTTCCTCTCACCTTCCTATCAACGCTAATGTCTCGCCATAATCCATTGGCAAAATCATCAAGATTCCACCACCATCTGCAATTCCTCCCTAAATTAGGGTTTTTTTTCGAACAGAGGTCACGAATTTGGTGCTCTTGCTATGCGTGGGTGGGGTATTTTTCAAAGCTTATGTGCAATTCTCCATCCAAAAGGTAAGTTTATTCCCTTTAATCTTTGATACTTTAATGTTTCTCTGGGACGAGAACCCCTTTTAGCAACCTGCAGTTTCGCCAAATACCTATGCTCACATCTCACGCCATTATTCCAATTTGAAGCTCTACTAGGGCTTGCAAAACAATTGGAGTTCATTTACCCAGAAAAAAAAAATTAAACTTGTTTTATGGAGTTGGAATTAGTGGAGGAAGGAAGAAGAACAAAATGGAAGAAATAAGGTGAAGAACAAGAAGAACAAAAATGAAGATTGGGGTTTTTAAGGAGAAGACATGGAAAGAGAGTAGAATGGGTTCATAAAAGGAGGTTGGAGAAGATGACCTGCAACAGTTACATAAGACTTGCTACAGCAGGTTAATTTTCGTTTGGGCGTGCCATGAGCAAACAAACTGGAAAGGTGGAATTATTCATAAATAATCAATAGTTCGGATTATTCACAGCGGTTCGTCAATAGATGAGATTATTCCCGAAAAATTTTCCTAATATAATATACGAGTAATAATATATTAATACAACGAATCATATACTAATATAAATTAATACGACTAATTATATACTAATACTACATTAATCCGACAAATTATATACCAGTACAACTAATATTATACTAATGATATATACACTAAAACAACGAATATTTGTGTAATAATTATATCGGATACGTGTATAGTTAATTTATAACACGTTTTTAGTTTTAAGGACTCAAGTATTTATATACTAATACTAATACTGTACGGCGACTAATAATACATTATTAAGACTAATAATAACTATTAATACGACTAATAATATACTAATACTGTATGATGACTAACCATACATTAGTTTGACTAAAACGGGTTATACTAATTATGATATACTAATACAACTAATATTATACTAATAATGCACCAATATAATAATAATAATAATAATAATAATAATAATAATAATAATAATAATAATAATAATAATATTATTATTATTATTATTATTATTATTATTATTATACATCAGTGTTGTGTGCCCTGCACAATGAAAGTCTTGTTGCATTCTACTAGTTTCAAGGAAGTGTTCCTGATGCACTGATGTTGAGCTTCAAGGTGCTGATGTTGCTTGCAATTGGTACTGAGGAATGCTGGAGTTGCTGTTTTAGTTGCTGGTTATGCTAGAGTGTTTGGTTTGCTGATCTCCTGTTTGTTGCTGGTTGGGGGAGTGCAAGAAATTGAGATACTAGTACGGGAGGGCTATTGCGTCTGGCCTAAGTATTTAGCTGCTGGGTTGATGCTAACAGTGTGCTGATCTGATGCAAGCTTCTGGTCTCATTATGGTGTGATGATGTGTTCTGCTGCTGCCTTGATGGCTGGGAGCTATTTTGTTGGTTTGAGGCTCCACAAATGCTGATGTGCAATGCTTGTTACTATTGTTGCCTGCTGGTTTGTTGGAGATGTTTGTATTGAGGGCTACATTTTGTTGCCTGTTGAAAAGAATGTTGCTGTGATTATTTGAGTGAAGTTGCTGATGTCCTTTGTTGCTGAATCTTCTATTCTGCTGCTTCGCTATCTCTTGAAGCTGAGCTTGGTCTGTGCAGCTTTGCTGATTCTGATGGTTCTGATGGATTTGATGATGCACTTCTGCGTGTAATGTGTTGAGGGGCTGCTTCTGTTGAGTATTATGTGATTCTAGAAGCAGTTTCATTTTTGTTTATAAAGCTTAGCTTCTTTGTATAGCTTTGAATTTATAGCCGTTCTATGTTTGTCGGTTGTTTTAGGCCTCGGGTTCGTTCCTCGTATACACATGAAGAGTGGGACGAGGAAACCCTTCCTCGAAGGTGGGCTTCGTTTCCACACTGATGCAAATAAGGAATGTGAGTTTCCATGCCTTGATGTATTTTGTGGTTTTTCTAGTAAATGAAAAAGTTTTTTGTTTGTAAAAAAAAAAAATAATAATAATAATAATAATAATAATAATAATAATAATAATAATAATAATAATAATAATAATAATAATAATAACAATAATAATAATAATAATAATAATAATAATAATAATAATAATAATAATAATAATAATAATAATAATAATAATAATAATAATAATAATAATAATAATGATAATAATAATAATAATAATAATAATAATAATAATAATAATAATAATAATAACAATAATAATAATAATAATAATAATAATAATAATAATAATAATAATAATAATAATAATAATAATAATAATAATAATAATAATAATAATAATAATAATAATAATGGGAAGGAGTGTTATTACATGTTATAAATTCAATAACATAGCTTAGGCCTTAGAGTATCACTAATCAACACTTGGCCTGTTGGTTGGAGCATTACCTTCCCTAAGGCATTGGTGTGTGCAAGCTAATTGTTGAGGTGTCCACATGGGCGCCACGTGGGCGTGACATCGGCATCACGTGGGTGCCAAATGTGTGCCAGGTGGGTGTGACGTGGCACATTATTTAGATTTTTTTTTTTTTTAAAATTAAAAATTTTTTAAAATATTTTTCTTGTTATATTGGGATAAATCATGAAATAGTGTTTACCGACAAATTTCCGACTATATGGGTAGTCGGAAATTTCTGACTAATTTCCGAATAAACAAGTTGGTCGGAAAATTCCGACTGTTTTCCTACTAAAACGATTTTCTGACCAAACTGAGCCGACTAACCCAAAACAGTCGAAATTTAATTTAGTCGGTATAGCTCTATACCGACTAAATTCTGACTGTTTTGGATAGTCAGAAAATTACGTTCTTTTTTTTTTTGTAGTGTGGGCTAGGCTTTAAGAACCATCTATCAAAGAGGCGATTTCTTAACAAACCTACTGAATTCACTTTGACGGTTTTCATTATCAAGTAATCACTACCCTTGACCTGGAATTGGAACACTAAAGAGAAGAAAAAGCCTTTAATTGATTTCCATTTATTCTTTTGTCCACTAATAATATGTTGGATAAGCAATAGTATGCAGTTAAGACTTCAAATTTGAGTCTAATTATATCACATTTTTCAAGTAAGATCTTAAAATTGATTTTCGCATAATTCTTTATATTTCTCAGACTATTCTGTAATTAAAATGGTGGTTTTAATTATTTTTTTTTTATGAATTCTTCCTTTTTATCAGGGAGAATTCTTTGTATCTGTAGCCCACTTTACATTATCTCAATGTTAATGTGGCAGAAAGGAACCATATATGGACCATATTAGAAATTTCATGATTGGATCTAAGGTCAAATTTCTAGTATACTTCTTTGTAGTGATGTCTGATCCATGCAACTGTACTGTGGATCATAACGAAAACTCATGTTTAGGATAATCTATGAAATAGTCATATTAGTTTGTATCATTATTTATTAGCTCCGTAAACACATCTAACATATTTCAAATAATTAGTAGCAACTAGAGGTGGATCTAGGTATGGGCATCCACGGGCACCTGCTCCGGGACAATTTTTAAAATCTTTAACTCTGAAATTCTACCCTTCCACCATTGAAGTTAGTTTGAGTTTTTGTTAGAGTATTGGGCCTCAACCATCAGCTTAAACTTTTGGTTGAATTGCTGATGGAAGCTGATGGTTAAGGCCCAACAATATATTATATATTCTAACAGCTTTGAGGTGTTGAAGAAGGCTTAGTATTGAAGGAGGTGAACAAAAGTTTTACTTTTTTCTTTCCTTTTACTGTTTAGTACTTATATTTACTTTGTACTTTTTTATTATCAATTTTTAGAATCTTGTACTCATTGAGTACTAATGGTTGTACTACTATTAGCCTACTACGGTACTATCTTATGTTATTTTTATTCATTTCTTAACTTTTATTTGTTTTTTTCTTTAATAGTGGAGTATTATACTAAGGTTTTGTTTGATGTTTGATGAAATATTTGTTTTTCTTGGATTAATTCCTCTAACTACGAAAGAGAGATTGGGAGAACTTTAAGGAGATAAATGTGATAATGCACAGGAAATAAAGTAAAGCAATTTTAGGAACAAATAGAATGCGTATTTTTAGATATTAATAGTTTTCTTGAATATAAGCCATTATTTGTTTAGTATTACATTTATTATAAAAGGTTGTTAAGATGTAGTGCAATAATATAATTAATAAAAAAAGCATTCATCGTTAACAGAATTTATCTTCTAGTTTTAGGATATGTGTTAGCCTATTTTGTTTTACATGTAAAGGGAAAACGTTAACCATTTTCGCTACTATTATTTTGTAATCTTTCCCAATAACTGGTATCAGAGCTAGGTTCGAAAATTTGTGTAAATCAAAATGGAAGATTCTGTAGTCACCCACTCTGGAATGATTAAACTTACATCCTCCAATTATTCAATGTGGAAGCCTCGAATGGAAGATATTCTTTACTGTAAGGATTTGTATAAGCCCATTGAGGAAGAAGATAAGCCAGAAGCAAAAACTGAAGATGTTTGGAAGCTGGAAAATCATAAGGCAGTCGGGTTAATCCGACAACACAATGATCAAAGTATTTTTCAACACGTAGCTAACGAGACTAATATGGGTTATGGAAGAAATTCCAATCAATGTATAAGAGGAAGACAACTTTAAATAAAGCTACATTCGTAAGGAGATTGGTTCGTCTTCAATATAAAGAAGTAAAAAGCATGGCTGAACATATGAATGAATTTCAAGGCATTGTTAATTAGCTAACAAATGTAAGCATGAAAATAGAAGATGAAGTTCAAGCCTTATTACTCCTTAGCTCATTACTTGATAACTGGGAAACGCTTGTTATTTCATTGAGCAACTCGGCTTCGAATGGTCAACTCACTATTGATATGGTGAAAGATAGCTTGTTCAATGAAGAAGCTAGAAGTAAAGAATTTTCTTTTGCAAGTTCAGGTGAAGCGCATGTTGTTGAAACTAGAGGGAGACCATAATTCAGAGGCTCTCAAAGCCATGATAAATCAAGGGGAAGATCATTTGCTTTTATTGTCACAAGCTAGGACATAAGCAAGTAGGACATAAGCAAAGTGAATGTAGATTTTGGAAGCGGGACATGAAATCAAAGACTAAAAAGAGTGCAGATAATGAAGACAAGAATAATGTCACAGCTACAGCAGTCAACGATGAAATTTATTTTATTAGCGATGATGCATGATATAATCTTACAAACGAAGATTGTAGTTGGGTGATTGACACTGGTGCTTCATATCCTCTAATTGCAAACAAAGAGTACTTCTCAACTTACATTAGTGGAAATTTTGGCTGTGTAAGAATAGGAAATGATGGAGCTTCAAAGATCATAGGTATTGGGTATATTTGTTTGGAAACCTGTACATAGTGCATGCTTATCCTCCATAATGTCAGACACATTCCAAATATACGCTTGAATTTGATTTTAGGTAGCAGACTTGATGAAAAAGGGTACTCCAGTCATTTTCCAAACGGAAAGTGGAAACTAAGCAAAGGCTCATTAATTGTTGCTCATGGGAAGAAGAAACATACACTTTATGTTACAAATACTACGCTCAACTCACAATTAAATGTAGCTGAAGGATGTTCGACTGAGCTATGGCATAAGAGACTTGGTCATATGAGTGAGAAGGGATTACAAATCCTCACTTGAAAGCAACTCCTTCCTTTGAAAGAGGTTCATTTGAAATCTTATGTTTATTGTTTGGCAGGTAACCAACACAAAGTATCGTTTAAAAGAAATCCTCCATATTGAAGAAATCTAGTTCTAGATTTGATTCATACAGATGTGTGTTCAATGATGTGTTCAAGGAGTTTCGTGTAAAAGTTGACCATTCAAGGTAAGTATGGGTCTTTCTTTTGAAGACTAAAGATCAAGTCCTTGATGTGTTCAAGGAGTTTCGTGTAAAAGTTGAAAGAGAAGGTGGAATGAAATTAAAATGTGTGCGATCAGATAATGGTGGTGAGTATAGAGGCCCCGTTTGAAGAATATTGTAGGAAGTTTGGGATAAAACATGAGAGAACTATCCCCAAAACACCTCAGCAAAATGATCTCGCTGAAAGAATGAATCGAACTATTACCTAGAAAGTTCGTTCGATGTTGCCCCACGCGCACTTGTCCAAATATTTTTGGGGCGTAGTTTATTTGATCAATCTATCTCCTTCAGTTCCACTTGATGGTGACACTCCTCAGATGATATGGTCTGGAAGAAAACTCAACAGAGTTTAAAGGTGTTTGGATGTAGAGCATTTGTTCACATTCCAAGAGATGAGAGATCGAAGCTTGATAGCAAGACAAAACAATGTATTTTTCTTGGTTATCCTGAAGATGAGTTTGGTTATAGGTTATGGTGTCCTACTGAAAAAAAAATCAGAAGTAGAGATGTTGTCTTCTTTGATGATCAAACCATTGAAGATAAAGAAAATTTGGGAAAATCAACAGCATCCCAAGAAGAGTCGCCTATAATCATTGATCATGTTCCTTCTCCAAACGTACGTAATTGATATTTATGGGGGAGATTTGCACCAAGAAGATGAACCTCGTAATAATTTTGATGAAGACAATCATGAGAATGTGGAACAAATGGCACATAGAGATCAACCACAATCACCAGGTACAAGACAATTCGTTAGAGAACCTAGACTTCCAACATGGTTAACAAGTGGTGACTAGGTTACACTTACTGAAGTGGGAGAGCCAGAATATTATGAAGAGGCTCTAAGAGATGTCCTCCAAGAAAAAGTGGATTCAAGCCATGCAAGATGAGATGAGTCCCTGCACGAGAGTCATACATTTGATTTCATAGAACTACCGAAGGGTCGTCGAGCACTCAAGAACAAGTGGGTGTTTAGTTTGAAGATTGAAGAAAATAATGAACAACCAAGATACAAAGTAAGGTTGGTTGTAAAGGGGTTCGGTCAAAAGAAAGGTATTGACTTTGAAGAAATCTTTTCACGAGTGGTAAAAATGTCGTCAATACGAGTTGTTCTTGGTATTGCAGCATGTATGGACTTAGAGATTGAACAACTAGATGTGAAAAAAGCCTTCCTAGATGGCAATTTGAAAGAAGAATTATACACGGAGCAACCTGAGGGATTTCAGTTAAGGGAAAAGAGCACATGGTATGTCGTTTGAAGAAGAGCATGTATGGCTTAAAGCAAGCTCCACGACAGTGGTATCAAAAAATTAAATCTTTTATGAAGGATCATAAATACCAAAGGACGACATCTGATCATTGTGTGTTCATCAAAAGATTTACAGAGGGAGATTTTATATTTCTACTCCTCTATGTTGATGATATGTTGATAAATGGTTAAGATAGAAATAAGATCGCAAATTCGAAAAAGGCGATGAACAAGTTCTTTGCCATGAAGGGCTTGGGACAAAGCAGATATTAGGTATAAAAATTTCCCGTGATAGGAAAAACAAGAAGTTATGGCTATCACAAGAAAGATACATAAAGAAGCTTCTCGAGAGGTTTAATATGCATAAGGCTAAGCCAGTGAGCTCTCCACTTGTAGGTCACTTTAAGTTGAATTCGGAACAATGTCCCACAAGTGAGAAAGCAAAAGAAGAAATGTATAAAGTTTCTTATGATACTGCAATTGGTAGCTAGCTAGATGTATGTAATCGTATGTACAAGACCAGATATTTCTCATTCAGTAGGTATAGTTAGCAGATTCCTTTTGGATCCTAGAAAACAACAATGGGAAGCAGTTAAATGGATTCTCAAATATCTTCGAGGCACAACCAAGATGTGCTTATGTTTCGGAACAAGAAAGCCTGTGTTAGAAGGATACACAGATGCAGACAAGGCAAATGATGTTGATTCACGAAAGCCAGTCGTCTCAAGTTATATGATGACTTTTACAGGTGGAGCTGTATCATGGCAGTCGAAACTTCAAAAATGATTTGCATTATCCACACCTGAAGCTAAGTATGTTGTTGCAATTGAAGCTTGCAAAGAGCTCCTATGGATGAAGAAGTTTCTATTAGAGTTAGGTGTTAACCAAAAAAAGTATGTTCTCTATTGTGATAATCAAAAGGCTATATATCTTGCAGAGAATCCCACATTCCATGCACGGACTAAACATGTGGACATACGTTATCACTGGATTAGGGATGTTGTAGAGTCTAAGTTATTATACTTAGATAATTCATACAGATCAAAATGGTTCAGACATGATGACTAAAGTGGTTACGATGGGAAAACTCAATGCATGCAGCAAGATGGCAGGTCTTTCAAAAAACTTTTACATAAGTCGGAAGGGGGAGATTTGTTGGATTAATTCCTCTAAATGTGAAAGAGAGATTGAGAGAACTTTAAGGAGATAAATGTGATAATACACAAGAAATAAAGTAAAGCAATTTTAGGAACAAATAGAATGCGTATTTTTAGATATTAATAGTTTTCTTGAATATAAGCCATTATTTGTTTAGTTTCACGTTTATTATAAAAGGTTGTTGAAATGTAGTGCAATAATATAATTAATCAAAAAAGCATTCATTGTTAAAGAATTTATCTTCTAGTTTTAGGATATTTATTCTATTTTGTTTCACACGTAAAAGGAAAACGTTAACCATTTCCGCTACTATTGTTTTGTAATCTTTCCCAACAATTTATTTTGCTTATCTTGATAATGAGCATTATGAAAATTATTGATTATTTATATTTTAGACAATTTTAAGTACATTTATTTTATATGAACTTTTTTTATTATTTAGCAGTGTATTCGTACTCGTATCCAATATAAGATGGTGTTTACGTATTCAAGAATTTTGAAATTGTCGTATCGGATCCTAATAGCTCTTCTTGTATAGTATTGAATGCATTCCAAGATATTTTCTTTCGGAAATTTGCAGAATTAAAAAGAAAAATAGTTGTTAATTTTAAGTACAAACGAAACTCTGATGAATTACATCTATTTGTTGGTGCCCCATAAGACTCTAATCCCAAGATCTGCCACTGATTTTTAAACAACTAAATCTTCTAACTATTCCCAAGCTATTAAAATTCATACAAGTAATTTAAAACAACTCTAAGTTTCATATTCAATTGTTCTCTATATTAGACCTCTATCCAATCTAAGCATTAGAGATGCGTTCGTGGGTGCTACCCTTTCATTAGTCACGACTGTTTTTCATTTTCTAGGATTAGACCTCTATCTAATGTAAGCATTGGAAGATTTTAATTCATCCATATTCAATCGTCTTCAACTTGCTTCTACATCAAAAAATCATCTTTAAAAAGACTATTAATTACCTTCACACGTGAATAATTATATTTAAATATTTATAAACAAAACACTTCTGTCAAAGAATCAACTCAACGACCAAAAGCTTAAGCTAATGGTTGATCAGGCCCCAAGATGTCTTCATTAATTGTTGGAAGTATGAGAAGATTAACTCTCCAGTACCTCAGCAATTCGTGTGCCTCACCAAGCAATCCTTGTGCATAAACACAAACTTAGTTATGATGCTTGTAAGTTGTAACTAATTAGCTTCTGTTTATATAACAGAATGTTGATTATCTATTATAGAGCTTTAGCTTCCTACATTCACTCCAACTCCAACTCCGTCCCATTGTATTTTAACCATTCCAATTAATTAAATGAGTGTATGTTTCAATATTGAATTGAGAGTATTTGATTCATACTTGCTGAGTTTAACATTAATTAACTAATATAAAATGCAATTAGCTTTCACTTTAACCTGAAACAAGGTTAATAAAAGTAACATTATAATTGCTAAAATATCAATATTGCTAAAGCTTTTTTAATATTCTTTTCAATATAAATTAGCCTAACTCTTACTTAAGCCTTCTTAATCTTATTTTACTTTTTAATTTGCAATCTCAAATTGTTTCACAAAATCGACCAACCAAATTTTTATTTGCTTGATTTATTATTTGCAATTATTATCTTGCTTTTGAAATCAGTATATGGCTTCTTCCCATGGCAATAATGAAATCAGTATATGGCTTCTTCCAATGTAATTGTACAACGAGAATAATTATTATGTATTCTTTTGGTAGTACTCATATGCGATAATGAAAATTTTAGATTAATTATACAAAAAAACATTTGCGAAATTTTCACAAAATTTCCTTAGCAATTGCTTTTTTTAGTGTTACCGGTGGTTTTACATCCTGGATGTGCCACTGCTTCGTACATTATAAAAGAATTCAATAACAATACTCACAAAATTACTTAATGTCAAACAAGCAATTTTGAATTAACTACGAAAATTACTTCTTAGGAATTAATAAAGCATTCCTTAATTTTTTTTTTCTCACGTTAGACGATCTCTTATACCAAACAAATAAATTGCGAAAAAAAAAATCATTAATTTCAATTCGTTTGAGGAGAAAAAACAAGAGGAATAAATGTAAGTTCACAAAAAAAAAAAATAAGTACAACCCAAACAATTAAAGCTAGAAATTGAAAACATTATCACCAAAAATTAAATTTACTGAAAATTAGGATCCCCAAGTGTTCGAATATTAGTAGACATGTCGTTTTAAGAAAAAGACTAGAGAAAGAACTGTATTGAGTGTTGACAACTAGATATATATATACCATTATTAACCCTTTTTAATTCTAATTATATTCTTAATCCTCTATTAACTTTGTTATCACAAGAAAGTGTTTTTAACTTTATTCTTTGTACTACGTATATTATTTTTTCTTAATCTAATCCCTTCATGATTATTTATAATATTATAGTTGGAATATCCATTTCCAAACAAATGTTAACGTACTAAATTATTTATAATTATAATTATAATTATATTATAATTTGTTAGTTGCAGGTACTTTACCGAATGAAATGTATATCACTCATCTTTCTCTTTATAGGGCCCATTCTATTGAAAGATTATTTTACCGTGTTCGTTTTTTTTCGCCATTATACTATATACTAAAAGTCTTGGAAAATTCCAAGTGGCAATCTTACATTAAATGATGATCATACTATATACTAAAAGTCTTGGAAAATTTCAAGTGGCAATCTTACATTAAATGATGATTTGGCAAAAAACTATTGGTTACTTATTGATGAGGTTTTGTTAACGAATGTCAACTAATTTATGACTATATAATAAGTTTTCTATCTAAAAAATTTCTCTTGCAAGTTTAATTTGAAACTATCTTGTAAATAAGAGAATATTTAATGATTGAATAAATTTCCCATTATTAAAATTTATAATATACTAATTTTTTCTATTTTCTAAGCTTTTCTAAAGATTTTCTCATCATTTTTAATTTTTATTAATTTAGAATTGGATTTATAATTAATTCATGCACATTTTTTTTTAATTAATTTTTTCATGTGTTTAGTTGTACAATATCTCAACAAAAAAAAATGTAACAACTAAAGATCTTTTCTTTAACCCAAATTTTTCTAAAAGCTATAATAATATAGAACTTTTTTATTTATTTTTTTGATTATTCATTTACGTGTCAAAATTATCAATGAAAATAAAGCTTTTCTTACAAGCTTAATTTAATATTATTTTTAGGCTACCTTTACCTTTTCATAAAGTAAATTTTACTAACAGTAATTTTTTTTCCATATAAATCGATTTTATTTACACTTTTTCTTTCAAATTTTTTCTCTTCTCTAGAATGGCGACTATTTTTCAATTTTGCTTTAGAATTATCACAATCACACATTGTCATTAAATAATTAATAGTTATTTCTTTTATACATTTTATTCAAACTAGATAATCTTATAACGATAATATATATTTGCATTGTCATTACTTAGAAATTATAATTATATTTATCAACACATTAATACATATGTGCATTGCACGAGTATATACACTAGTCTATTTAATAACGACACAAGTATAATATATCTGCCATCTTTATTTAAACCCTAATATGTTCGAAATAATAGATCGATGACTATAACAATAAGTAATTTTTTAATGAATTAATTTTTAAATCACTCTCAAGACGTCTGCAACATATACTTGTTAATTTGCAAAATTATGATGATCGCGCCACCGACCACACCATGGTTACGGTCAGGATACGCTGACGATGTACAAATCTTCAACCGCGTAGCTTTAGCGTATTAGCCGACTATTCTACCATATTAATAGTTGAGATATAATCAGTAGTCCGATAAAATAATGAAAAAATAATATTCCCTCATATTCTTTCAATTAGTCTCATTTAATTTTTCACCAATTTTTATGTGGATTAAATGGAACCACTTAAAAAGGAGAGAGAAAAGATAGTAAGTGAATTGTTAGTGGTTTTTCATTAGATTTATTGTAATAAGGTAGTGTGAGTAAGGGTAATAACATCAAAAATACATACTATAAATAGAAATGAGACTAATAGATTGACTTAACCCTATTTAAAAATGGGACTAATAGGAAGAATAGGAGGAGTATAATTTTAATGTTAAATAGTATTTAAGAAAATTACTTGACAATAGATATGGCGACCAAACTTATACTATTCTAATTATTATTTTCCTTCACAAAGTTTTTTCCTATAACATTTGGTATATATAATAATTGTAGTTTCTTAAAGAAGTTTCCACAAAAAATATTCATAGAAATTAAGAAAATAAAATATTTTGAATAGTGAATATATTATTTTATTTGATAATAAATTTGATAGAGGAAAAGTAGAGACCATAAATATTTAAAAAAAAGTTAGAGGAAAAAATATTAAGACCTCAAGTAATATGTGGGGACCATAAACTATATAAAATTGATAAAATAAAGTTAGTTGAAAAAATGTAAGGATCATAAGTGTTAAGTATAATCTAAGTATTAAAATAAGGATTAACAAGGTTAATTTTGTCTAAAATTTGTGGTATAAAAAGAAAGATTTTTAATAAGAACAACTAATGAAACACCTAAATGGTGAATGAAAACTTCTTTAAGAAAATGAGGGAGTATTATACTAAGGGTGTGTTTGACTTAGTAATTTAAGTAGTTATTAAACATTTTCTTTACAAAAAAAGTGTTATTACCGGGTAATAGAGTTTGGTGGTGAAGTTAGTTGTATTCAAAATGTTACAATTTGTAGTATCTTAAATGCAAAAGTTGTGGTTTACGTATTTTTCTTTCTCAATAAATTATACTTTAACAGCTATCATTACTGCTACTTTACCAAATAGTTTAATTTATATCGCTAATTAAAGATCTAAATGTATGACAGCTATATACATCTACGACCAAAGTTGTTAAAATCAGGATTCTACTTAAAATCGTTCAAACCTGTAGAATCGAATTGGTAGAATCGTAAGATTCTATAATAAACTTAATTTTGCTATCTAGTCATAATTATTCACTTCAAAAGTTTAAGTTTATTAATTAAAGTTTCATTCACTTCATTTTTAAGATTGAAATAGAAAAATATTTATAATTATTCAAAATCTTCATACCTAGATTAAGAAATTTATTTTTGTAAATTATGATGATGAAACGTTAAATTGTAAGAAAAATTGGTACACAAGAAAAATTTAAAAAAATTTAAAATAAACGTGTAACATCAAATCGTTAAATCGTAGAGTCGTAGAATTGTATTATGATTCTACCTCTACAAATTTTATATATTAATTAGAATCGTAAGAATCTACCCACTTACAATTCTACCTACGATTTGAATCGCTCGCTTATTTTTTGATCGTAAAATCGTAGATCAAAATTGTGATTTTAGTAACCATGTCTACAACTACTCATACTATTTAGATCGATAACAACATTCCATATAAAACAACCCCTCAACTTTTAAATTTTTCCTTATATATACTTCCTCTGGATTTTATTAGTTGCTACAATTCCTGTAGCAGCTACTGTTCACCAATTGATCTTATTTGATATATAGTTCTCTATGTATAATGTAAAACATAGTCAAGTGAGTTCTTGTTTGATTCGTCTTAATGCGTATTTTCTTAATATTAACTTTTTAGAATTTTTTATCATATGAAATTAGAGATATTAAAGATTAAAATTGTGCATTCAATAGCGTGAAAAACAAAAATGTAGCAACTATTCCCTCTGTTTTTATTTGGTCTTTTCATTCACTTTTTTTTGCACAAATTCTTAGGCAAATTTAAATTAATATTTAGTATATATATAAAATTTGCTTGAATTTAATCGATTAAACAACTACCCCCTCTGTTTTTTGTTTGGTCTTTGCATTCACTTTTTTTTGCACAAATTCTTATGCAAATTTAAATTAATATTTAGAAAATATATATTGAGACAAATTTAATATGAGCCTTCATGAATATATTTTTTCATATACACCGATGTAAATCATAGTATAATCCTTTATGAATATCAAAACGTAAATTTTATTTGAGAGAACATATAAAAATAGAAGGCTTATAATTTAACATTATTGTCTTTTAGCTTTATAATCGTTTGTACTTATGTTATCTATATGCGTTTTAATTATTTCTCACGTGGCAAGAACGTCTCTTCATCTTTCTTGAGTTGGGGGACTCTTTTTGGCCACGCTTTCCTTTATGGGTATGAGTTACTGCCGTCCTTCCCTCCTCATGTTGGAAATAATAATCAGAGAATATTTAGGAAATAATTATTAGAATATTTTGATTTTTTTCTAGAATAATACTTTAAGTATTTAGGAAGTTAAGTTATTTTGTAATATTTAGTTTCCTTATTTCATGGCATATCTCTTGTATTTATAGGGGGACATTTGCTCTCTTTAATGAATGAATAAGAATGAAAACGAATAAATTGATTCTTAAACCCAAACCAAATTATTATATCTTTGTTATTAATTTTATCATGGTATCAGAGCCGATGCTGTTTTTCGGGGACCGATGATCGGCCACAGCATTCATCACTAACCAAAAAAAATCGAAACCAAACCAAAAAAATTTCAAGCTCGAAAAAATGATGTTTTTGGAACGAATGGTCCAAAGAATCCAAACATATAACCAAAAGATCCATACTTACCCAAAGGTTTTTGAAAAATTAAACTTTACAAATTACACCAGATGGTGTAATGAAATTAAACAAGAAATAGAAGATCGGTGGCCACTCAATCATATCATTGTCGCCCCTTCAGAAAACAAAGACCCTCAATGGAAAGTATATGATGCACAAGTGATGTTATGGTTCTTTACACCCTTGACACCACCATTGCCGATGCTGTTATTTATTATACTACAAGTGCCCATGAATTGTGAACATGGATTTCCACCCTTCTTGGGCCCATTACTGACGAAAGGGGGAGGGAAAAAAGGGGAAGAAAGTCGGTCAGAATCAAAAAATTCATCATTCCGGCGAAGTGATGAGTTCAAGAACAAAAATATCGCCTCCAAAGCTCTGGTGAGTCACCGGAACGGTGGCATGACTAATTTCGCAATTCCTCACTAAGAAAACTTGAAAACAACCATCCCAAGTCCAACAAAAAAATCAGAATTCATCAACAACAATCAAGATCAGAAATCAATAACCAACAAAGAAGATTTGAAACCGAATTTAGATCAAGAGGGCCCACATCCGAAAAACAGTAACCTAAAATGCCAAGATTCAAGTACAAACCCTAATACCCCAAAAGAATCCCAACCCGTGTCTCTCATTTTGGGTCACATAAGGGTCCACGTGGGTGGATCTACTTACAAGCCAAATATTTTACCCATTTTCAATCCCAATTTTGTTCATCCAACCTATTTAAATCATATACCCATTAACCTATCCAAACTCAAAAATTTAAAAATCATTTATGAAAAATTGGTTGATAAATTATAAAAATGTCATATGTAAAATCAAAGGATCAACTAGCAGATTCTCTGGTCAAGCAATTGGATTCAAAGACTTGAAAATTATTGTGCAAGTACGGTATCGGTGATCCCAAGACCAAACTTGAGGGGGAGTGTTGGAAATAATAATCAGAGAATATTTAGGAAATAATTATTAGAATATTTTAATTTTATTCTAAAATAATTTTTTAAGTATTTAGGAAGTTAAGTTATTTTGTAATATTTAGTTTCCTTATTTCATGGCATATCTCTTGTATTTATAGACGACATTTGCTCTCTTTAATGAATGAATAAGAATGACAACCGAATGAATTGATTCTTAAATCCAAACAAAATTATTATATCTTTGTTATTAATTTTATCACCTCAGACCCTGTCCATAGTTTTGTATAAGCGAGATATACCGAGATAGGTTGATGATGATGATAATTTTAATTTTTTTTTTTTTTGAAGTTTGATAATTTTAATCTTTTGATACACCTCAGTTTACGTTCATCAAAACATCATCATCATCATACCCACTGTATCCCGCTCAAAGAAAACTATGATCAGGGTCTGGGGAGGGAGGAACGATGGCATGCTCATACCCATAAGGAGAGTGCGATCAAAGAGTCCCCCGGCTCGAGAACGGTCTTCTAGCAAGAGGAACCTGCAGTTGGCAAATAGAATAGAAGCACACACACAAAAACAAAGATAAGATCAAAGAAACAGGTAAAAAGCGACAAAAAAGCAAAGGATAAAGACGAACGAGGGGGTAAAGGGACAGGTTTACTAATCTAGGACTTGGATAAGGCGCTAATGCCCTATCCCAGTCGGTCCTTGGAGAGATGAAGTTCATGCATATCATTTTTGATTTGTTCCTCCCACGTCTCTTAGGTCGTCCTCGAATTCTCTTACCCTCCACTATGATGCATTCGATCCTTCTTACTGGGGCGTCATGTGTCTTTCTCTGAGCATGCCAAACCATCTCAACTTGTTCTCCGATCTTGCGGAGATAGGTGCAACCCTTAACGCTCCCCGAACTCCCGGTTTCTTATCCTATCCAACATAGTCTTACCACACATCCACCTCAACATACGCATCTCCGTTACTTCCATCCTCGTTCGAAAGCGTTCTTTACGCCAACATTTTGTCCATTAACATGTACGCCTAATCGCTAGCGTAAAATTTACCTTTTAATCGATTCGAAAACTTTTTATCACAAAGCACTCGGTTCTGCCGCCATAAACGCGCTTGTATACGATTAGTAATGTCTCCATCAATTTCCAGTACGAATCACGGAACCAAATATTTGAACTTGGGCGTACGCAACAACTTCACCTCCTATGGTTATCTCGCCCTAGCGGTAACCATGGAGGTGAAGTGTTGCGTACGCAAGTTCAAATATTGGTTCCGTGATCGGGCATGTAGATGAGGAACGTACTAATCGTATACGCTGCGTAACTGGCGTAACGCTGATAAAAGTTCGGCGATTAAAACAAATTTCCGTAAGCGCATATATATAGACTAATTTCATCAAAACCCATAACAATATTATCTTATCATATAGCCGTTTAATTAAACAAAAAAAAAATGGTTGAAATTCTTGAAAATTATCTGCCCATCCAACCCAAACGGTCCTAAACGGGAGAAGACTAAGAACTAAGAAGGTAGTAGCAGTAGCACCGCCTCACCGGTTATAGCCGGTGACAGAAATAGCATTTTGTTCTAATTTAAAGCTCATTTCATATCCCAACCTCATAGAACCTAACCCAAGTTAGAATTTAACCTTTATCACTAACCCCAGTTTGTTTATTTAAGGACACTGAATTCTGTGAGCCTTCTGGCTTTGGGTTGTGATCTTGTATTTTAGCACAACTCTCCTTCTCTCTCCTCTTTCCCCCCTAAAAAACTCTGTTTCTTTTTCTTCTCTTGGATCATGTAATGTTTTACAAAATTCTATATATTTTATATACATCTGTGTAAAACTGATTGGTGTTTTAATTTTCTGTTTTTTTAATTTAATTTATTTCTGCATGGGGTTACTACTGGATGAAATAAATGATGATGATGGGAGGATTGATCATAAATGGCTGATTAAACAAAAAATAATAAGAATCTAAAACCCCCCACAAAAAAATTAACCTTTTGAGAAGCTAAAACAAGAATCTGGTTCAATTCTAGCTCCCCCATCTCCCCTTTTCTTGAATCATGAAGAGATTAAACAGTTCAGATTCTCTGGGTGCCCTTTTCTCCATGTGCCCTTCATCAGGTTGTTAACCTTTTTTCTACTATGATTGCTTATTTTTAATTCGTCATATGATCGCCCCACGGGCTCACTCGCGTGGGCTCATGGGTAATAAGTGTTGACTTGCATACAAAACTTGATGAGATTACTCACCAAGCATTATATACAAGTCCACACCCAATATTTTAGCGACGTGGGATTTTGTTCATATGTGGAGAATTAAGAGTTCACTAATTCTTAAATGAGACCGTCTCACGGCAAGACCATCTCTGTTGGTCTGGCTAAAGTAATTACTTATAATTTTAAAATTATCACTTTTTAAAGATTTTAAAGTAATCAATTAATGAAATAGGCTAATTTTATGGGTCCGTCTCATGGTGAGATAGTCTCATATAAGACGAGCGGTAAGAGTTTTGGATTTGAAATTAAATAATGTAGTGTAAAATATACTGAATTATGGTTATATAATGATTGATGCAGATGATCATAGTCCAAGGAATAACATATACAGTAGGGATTATCAGTGTATGTTAGATGGGCTAGATGAAGATGGGTGCATAGAAGAAAGTGGCCATGTACCTGAAAAGAAAAGAAGGCTTAGTTTGGATCAAGTTAAGGCTTTGGAGAGAAATTTTGAGGTTGAAAACAAGTTAGAGCCTGAAAGGAAGGTTAAACTTGCTCAAGAACTTGGGTTACAACCTAGACAAGTTGCTGTTTGGTTTCAAAATAGAAGAGCTAGGTGGAAAACTAAGCAATTGGAAAGAGATTATGGTGTTCTTAAGTCTAGTTTTGATACTCTTAAGCTTAATTATGAATCCCTTCAACAAGACAAAGATGCTCTATTAAAAGAGGTAGAATTTTATTGGCCGCAACTTCTTTATTATCCTTTTTTTCGTAAGAATATGATTTGACGTCATTCAACCCCGAGTTGGGGTATAATGTTATTTCTATATGATTATTTTCATGTTACTTGTTAGAAATTAACTCGGTTTTCATCTTCTATCTAAAAATTAGAGAGAGGTATAATGTTATTTGTATATGATTATTTCATGTTACTTGTTCGAAATTAACCCAGTTTTGATCCCACATCGAAAAAATTAAAGAGTGTGAGTATTATGTTTATTTGATAGGCTACCCTTTCAAATATTTATTGATTTAAGATGCAATCTTTTCGGGTTTGTGTGTAGCCAACTATTCTCTTACGCGAGTTTTACCTTTTGTTGTGTATAAGCCCAATAACAAATTTCCCATTACTTACTTTCTTTTAAGTTTTTGAAATTTGTTATGTGAGTAACAATTATGTTAAATTTTTGCAGATTAAAGAGCTGAAAGCAAAGCTAAATTCAGAGAGTAATAAGAGCTTCATCAAAGAAGAAATGTCTCTGTTTGAATCTGATCATGTCAATGAAATTGACATAGAACCAATCACTCCACCAGAATCAATGAGTGATGGATCAGAAAATGCAAAATTAATAAAGGTAAAAAATGTATTTGCAGAGTTCAAAGATGGTTCAGATAGTGATTCAAGTGCAATTTTAAACGATCATGATAACAGCCCAAATGCATCAAATTCTTCAAGTGGCCAAATTTTCCAGACTCAACAACTGATCATGTCTCCTAATTCATCATCCCCACCATCATCAATCAACGGTTTAAGTTTCTCTGATTCAAGATCAGACGGTCTAGGAACAACAACCCAAAAGATTTTTGATCATCCCCATTTTGTGAAGATTGAAGAACACAACTTTTTTAGTGGAGAAGAGGCTTGTAATTTCTTTTCAGAAGAACAAGCTCCTTCTCTTCCTTGGTATTGCCCAGATCAATGGAGTTAAAATTTAAAAAAATAAATAAATAAATAAAACCCAGATAAGAAAAGTTCTTAAATTAATTAATGGGATAAAAAAGTGTAAAAATTGATGAATTTGATAAGGAGATGTTTGGTTAGCAAACACCATAAAAAGTAAAAACATCCTCCATTAAATGTGAAGAAGTTGGGTTCCCAAGGTGGTCAGATTTTGATGAAAAATGGAAGGAGGCCATGTGGGCAGGACATGGGAAGAGAGAGAAAAAGAAAGGTGAGTTTTTGGAGGTTTATGATAAATCTGCTGTGCCTGAAATGTACACCGTGCGGCAATGAATGATTAGGCAGTAATTGGAGTACCTATCTCTCTGTAAAAATCATAAAATTTTCATATTATAATTATTATTATTACTTTATTATGCAACAACAGGATAAACCCTGTTTATGCAGAGAATAAAATTGTTGGGTTTAGCTTTTAATCCCTTTTATCTTGCATTGCTCATAATGTTAATGGTTTATTGTTTTTTGATTTTAGATTATAATAATTGATTATATTAAATGACTCGTTAAATTGTGCATATTTCAGTTTACCGTGAGGTTGCTAATGTGTTTGCTACCGCCTACAAAGGGTATAATATAAATAAGAGTAAGATCAGCAAGCCTTGTATGAGACGAACTTATATAATTAGCTTATTTCTCTAATTGATAGCTTTGAGGTTTTTAAGTGATTATTTTGAGGTCGTACATAATTACTTTGAGGTTATAAGTGATCACTTTAAGTCTATTAAAAACAATCACTTTAAAAGGGTAAGTTATGATGTTTTTTTTTAATTATTTTTTACATTATGTCAGTCCAATAAAAATAATCTTACTATAAGACCGTCTATTTGTTTTAAACCTTCTAGTATGGGATTCATTTTAATGAGATTGGATTAGTAATGAATGTACTGTTTAAGTCTTGTGAGCTAAGAAGATTAGGATTGGATACTAATGATGAATATTGATAATAGTCACTCTAAGTACCTTTTATTTGACTATGCTTAACTTGGAATATTAAAAAGTACTTTATGATGTTGAGCAAGTATTTTTCTTTTTTTTTTTAAACAAAAATCTATTTCTTTTCTATTTATCTAGTGGTAGTAAGGTTGCTTCATGAATTCATCTAGTATTAAGGTTGTATTTAAAAGGAAAGTAAAGTAGATTTTTTCCAAAAGGTTATGGGCTTAAATGTTAAATTAATTTCAGGATGGAATGTCATTTTATTTCTTTATTATGAAAGATGGGACTCATTTTGAACAAAAATCCAAACCATTTATTGTGTTTTGTCATGCCATAATTACCTTATTATGGTGATAATGGACAAACTCCATCTGTTTCTTAACAATGTTTCAAAAAGAAATGTTCATGGATTAAGAGAAATGAATCGTTTAGATAGTAGATATATTACAAATAATAAATTTAATAGTGAAAAGTGGGGACTATAAACATTAGAAAAATATTAAAAGAAAGTTAGTGGAAAAAATATAGTGATCATAACTAATAAAAAATATCTTTATAAAGTTAGTCGGAAATATATACAGATCATAAGAAATATTAAAATGTTAAATTGAAATTAGTGGAAGATATGTGTGAATCAAAATCATTATTAAGATATTAAGATAAGGATGAACACGGTTATTTTTGTCCAAAATTTATGATATAAATAAAAAGATTTTTTATGGGACAACAATTAAAACAACCTGAATGGCACATGTGAACTTCTTTAAAGAATAAAGGGTGGATTTTATGAGTGGTATGAGGTCCACTAGAAAGGTAGTAGTTGTAGTATTTTAATTGATTAAATTAATTGTAAAGATGATAGTTGGGATATTGTAAGTAGAAAAAGTGAGGGTATTTTGGTCATTATTAGTGTAAACATGGGGATTCTAGGTAAAAAAATTTGGCAAAAAAATAAAATAGAACAATTAATATGAATTTGTTAAATAAAAAAATATAAGATTGAGTTAGAGGGAGTATGACTTTTCATATTTTCGTAATACTACCATTTATCCTTGCAATGTTATGCCTTTTATTCTACAACTTTTCATAAAAGCATTAACTTTATTTGGATTTTTTTTATTGATTATTGTTTTTGTTTTTTATTTTATTTTATTTTACTACTATAAAAATTCTGAATTCAGAATTGTTTTTTAAAATTTAAGACAATCTACTTATAAATTTTAATTTGTTTGTTCATTGGTTGTGTTAACCTATTTTGGTCATATTTGGAATTAATAAAGCTTGGTTTAAATATTACTATGAACTAGATAGATACCCATGCCATTACACGGTTTACCTAATTTACATATTATATAATAAATTCATGCGTACAAACATTATATGAATCAAAATATAAATAATAACATATTAAATATTATTATATATAGTTATATATACAAATTAAATCTAACAAATGGTTTTCACATATACATTGTTAAATAGATCAAAAAAAAGGAAAATTGTACTGAATAATTCGACCTATAGTCAATTGGCTGTGAATAATCCCTACGATTGATTATTTTCAAATAATCCGACCTTTGATTTTTTTTTTGTTGCTCATTGCACCCCTTTCCACATTTTAATCGACTACTATAGCTACCTACCATCAAAGAGGAGTTGGGGTAGACCAACAAAGAAGCATAAGGAGGAAGAAAAAGTGAGCGTAACGGCTAATCGGTACCTACAATAGTCGGTTAAAATGTAGGAGGGGTTTATAGGAAAAAAGAATATTAGTAGAATATTTTATTTTATATTTTATATGATTCTGATTTAGTTTCCATTATTTTACTATTCTGTAATATTTTAGTTTCCTTATTAGATGATCAAAATGATGTATAAATAGAGGTGTTCCTCTCATTGAATGAATAATACAAATCAAGTATTCACAAGATTAAACCCAAACCGAATTCTGCATTATGATTTTGTGATACCCCAGATTTAGCTTGAAAAGAGATTGATAGACTACTCATATCAACAAGGTGCATCTTCTTTTTTAGGGAGCCCATTTGCTAAGAACTGCACAGTTAAGCGTGCTTGGTGAGGAACAATCTTAGGATAGGTGACCTCCTGGGAAGTTATCCTACGTGCGCACAAGTGAGGCCAAAGTACGTTGAAAAGACTTGTGTTGGTCTGTGGGGCCAGTCTACAGTCTCCATGAGTAGTCACCGGTGATCCGTTGGGCCGGGGTATTACAGATCTTCTACATGGTATCAGCATCGTAAGGTTTTCCTGGACGGAAAAACTCTATCGGTATTTTATCATTGATCATAATCGGACAAAATCGATCCAAACAAAAACCAAATCAAAAACAAAACCAATCAAACCAAACCGAATCAAAAACAAAACCAAACCAAGACCATGATTTCCATGGCACAAATGAAACAAATGTTCCAACTTTTTCAAAAAATGTCCCAAATACTTGAATTACCAATCCAAATTGCAAAACTAAACCACCAAAATTACACCACATAGTGTAAAGAAATGGAAGTTGAACTTGGCAATCTGGGGATAATCAATCATATCACCGTCATTTCCCCGACGACCGTAACTCCACAATGAAAACAAAATGATGCCAGGGTTATGTCATGGATCCTTGCATGTATTAACTCTGACATTATCGACCTCGTTATTTCATTCACTACCACTGCCCATGAATTATGGAATTGGATTCATACTCTATACCGGGCCAATTTCGCTACCTCCCGAGAACGACACCATCGAGCGTGACGTCGCGAGGGGAAGTAACGTAGAAGAATTGAGTATGCAACTTAATGGCAAGAGGGAGAGTAAAGAAAAAGATGAAAATCAAATGTCAAAAGAAGAAGGGACAAACAAACAAGAACCAAATCCACCCAAAGCCATCAATCAAACTTGTAACCTCCTTCTTCAGGACCAACAAAAAATCAATCCTACCAATTTCCCTCACGAAAAATCCCTACCCATTTACCTTACAAAACTCTCTTCTTACAGAACAAAGAAAAAAAAAATCTTACTCCACCCGTAAAACCTAAACCCAAAACTCAATTAAGACCACACTCTAAACTTCCAATCTTTGACCCAAATAACAAAATAAACCAACCCAATTTATTTCTTGACCTTTTATCTAAATTCAAAAAATTGAAAGTTAATTATGAAAAAATTGCAGAAGAGATAATCAAAATTTCCTTTGTAAAATCAAAAGATCAACTAGCGGATTTTCTGATTAAGGCAATTGGCTCCAAAGTAAAGAAGAATATTTTTGGCAAGTTCGGTCTCGGTGATCCCAAGACCAAACTTGAGAGTATAAGAAAGAAGAATATTAGTAGAATATTTTATTTTATATTTTATATTATTCTGATTTAGTTTTCATTATTTTATTATTCCGTAATATTTTAGTTTCCTTATTAGATGATCAAATGATGTATAAATAGAGGTGCTCCTCTCGTTGAATGAATAATACAAATCAAGTATTCACCAGATTAAACCCAAACCGAATTCCGCATTATGATTTTCTACATTAGGCCGTGACAATTCGTCACATAATCTCACCGTTACCCACACGGGAAACCCGTGGGCTCGAGCCCACAAACCCACGGGTCAAGAGCGTTGACTTGCACATACACTTGGTGAGTTTCATTATTTCCCAAAACCAAATGGTAGTAGGAAGAGTAGCTCACCAATTATATATGCAAGTCAACAACCCACTATTTTGTCGATGTGGGATCTTGTCTCACATGTGAGGTATTTCCAACACTCCCCCTCACATGTGAGCCACATCATACCAGGAACCACCTTCGACTCTGATAGGGGTGAAACTTATTCGGATTAAAACCG
This sequence comes from Amaranthus cruentus, assembly GCA_019425755.1. Classification (NCBI taxonomy): domain Eukaryota; kingdom Viridiplantae; phylum Streptophyta; class Magnoliopsida; order Caryophyllales; family Amaranthaceae; genus Amaranthus; species Amaranthus cruentus. The sequence goes on along the minus strand of CM033453.1, from coordinate 15,178,415 downwards.
CAAACCGAACCAGATCAAATCGAATAACAAACATGGTTTGGTGTTTTTAAACTTTGGTTTGGATTAGGTTTGAAAATTCAAAAACCGAAATAATTTGGTTTTGAAGTTTTCAAAAATTGAAACCCGAATTTTTAGACCGCAAACCGAAATAATTAAGAAATTACATATAACTAAGATTACTCTATTAGCCCAGACCCAAAATTTCTTGATTTTAATCCTAAAAAAAGAAAACCCTAACCCTATCCTTACCCTCTTATGCGCCGTCCACCACTCCCCTCTCCTTTTTCATTTCTATTCTACATTAACCCAAAATTCAAAAAGAAGTCTTCCATTCTCTATCTAAAAGCTTCAACCTTCAATAATCTAAGTCTTCCATTCTACAGGCAGCCGTCGACTCCCCCTGAGCCCTGCTTTCCATAGTCCATCCGCCGACTCCCCTGCTTTCCATATTCCGGTCGTCAACTCCCCTGCTTTCCATAGTAACTGTAGTTTAAATAGTTATTCGGCCCAAAAAGAAAAATTCGGCCTAGGAAATTCGGTCTGGGCGGTTTGGTTTGGGCTACAAATAAAAAATGCGGTTCGATTTGGTTCGGTCTAGAAACTAATTTGGTTCGGTGTTGGTCTGAAAATATGGAAACCGAATAAAATATGGTTCGATTTGGTTTCGATGAAAGTCCAAACCGTAGACTGAACTTTCACCCCTAGGCTCTAATACCAGATTACGCCGTGACAATTCGTCACATAATCTCACCGTTGCCCACTCGTGTGGACACGGAAAACCCGTGGGTTCGAGCACACAAACCCATGGGTTAAGAGCGTTGACTTGCACATACACTTGGTGAGTTTCATTATTTCCCAAAACCATATGGTAGTAGGAAGAGTAGCTCACCAATTATATATGCAAGTCAACAACCCACTATTTTGTCAATGTGAGATCTTGTCTCACATGTGAAGTGTTTCCAACAGGGGTGCTGTCAGCAAAAAATATACAAAGATTGGATTATTTAAAAATAATCAATAGTTCAGATTATTCACAACAAATGGGCAATAGGTCGGATTATGAACATTTTGATTGACAAAAATTTCCAACTTAGTATTCCAACCGTAAAGATGAAAAAATTAGCACCAATATATATGGTAATGGTAATTATGGTAATTTGTATGTATGATAATGGTAATTATGCAGTATTCTAACCGTAAATTAGCACCAATATTTTGATTGACTTTTAAAATTCTTTTACATAAGTTTTGAAAAGTTAGTATCTATATTCAAAATCTTTTTATATGAAGAATGTATGATATGGCCGGAATTGAATGCTATTAGATAAGTTTTGGTCAACTAAGAATATTTTCTAAAAAAAATATGAACTAAAATTGTAATACTACTAAGATAATAAATGTATAAAAATGAAACCTAAATTTGTCAAAAATAATAATAAAAAATATAATTTCTAATCTTGCTTATTTGATCCCAAAAGACATAATTTTAAAAAGTTGTAAATTAGCTTTAAAATCCCTAGTATACTCATTCAATCAAGAATATTAAAATAATATACCGGTTGACTCTATTACTTATTTTGCATAATTTTAGTTTATAGATGCTAAAGTTATGGAAATAAGGAATTAGTCATAGATAATAAACAATTATTGAAAAAAAAATTCATTTTCCATTTGTAGAGGTTGTGTATTATTTTAGGATGTCAAAGAATATAAATTAATTGCGATGTTAATATCAGTCAACTTAGTAATTTAGGAAATACCCAAAATTAAGAATTACTCATAGAGGTTGGAATTTGGCGGAAAAAATTTTGCTTAGAAGCTGCCACGTGTACCTAGGTGGTTTTTGTATTAGTAGAATATTTTATTTTATATTTTATATTATTCTGATTTTGTTTCCATAATTTTAATATTTCCTAATATTTTTGTTTCCTAATTAGATGATCAAATTACGTATAAATAGAGGTCTTCCTCTCATTGAATAATTAATACAAATCCAGTATCCACTAGATTAAACCCAAACCGAATACCGCACTATGAATTTCTTCATGGTATCAAAGTCAATGGTGTTTTCCGGGGACTGGTGATCGGCCACGACATTCATCATTAACCAGAAAATCAAAACCAAACTAAACTCAAAAAGACCAGATCAAAATCAAACCAAAACCAGAACAAAATCAAACCAGAAAAAAAAAACAAAGAAAAAAGAAAAAACAAACCCTCAAAAGATGATCTCCTTGGAACGAATATTCCACAGAATCCAAAAATACAACCAAAAAAATCCATAATTACCCAAAAGTTTCTGAAAATTTGAATTTTACAAATTACACCAAGTGGTGTAAAGAAATTAAACAAGAAATAGCAGATCAGTGGCGGCTCAATCATATCATTGTCGTCCCTCCAGAAGACAAAGATCCTCAATGGAAACAAGACGTGCACAAGTGATGTCATGGATACTTTACACCCTTGACAACACCATTATCAATGCTGTTCTTAACCATACTACTAGTGCCCATGACTTGTGGACATGGATCCACACTTTTCTTAGGCCAATTACGCTACCTCCCGTGAATGATCCCATCCAACGTGAGGTCGCGAGGGGAGAAATATAGGAGAACCAGTGAAACCCAAAACCCGAAAAGAATCTGAAAAACCGAGAAAAAGAACCAAACCCACCCAAACCCATCAATCAAACTCGTAAACTTCTTCCCGAAACCCAAAAAGAACCTGAAAACCGAGACAATGAACCAAACCCACCCAAATCCATCAATCAAACCCGTAACCTCCTTCTCCATGACCCACATAAATCAATCCTACCAATTTTCCTCACAAAAATTCCCTACCCATGTACCATACAAAAATTCCTTCTTACAAAACAAATAAAAAAGAAAAACCTTACTCCACCCATAAAACTTAACCCCAAAACTCAATTAAGACCACACCCCAAAATTTCAATATTTGACCCAAATTACAAAATAAACCAACTCAGTTTATTTCTTGACCTTTTATCTAAATCTAAAAAATTGAAAATTAATTATGAAAAATTTGCAGAAGAGAATAGCAAAATTTCCTTTGTTAAATCAAAAGATCAACTAGCGAATTTTCTGATCAAGGCCATTGGCCCAAAAGCATTGAAAGATATGTTTGGCAAGTTCGGTCTTGGTGATAGCCCAAGACCAAACTTGAGGGGGTGTAGGAAAGAAGAATACTTGTAGAATATTATTATATTAATGAAATATTTTATTTTATATTATTCTAATTTAGTTTCCATAATTTTAATATTCTGTAATATTTTTGTTTCCTAATTAGATGATCAAATTATGTATAAATAGAGTTGTTCCTCTCATTGAATAATTAATACAAATTCAGTATTCACCAGATTAAACTCAAATCGAATTCCGCACTATGACTTTTTTCATGAACTGCACACAGATTTATAATAGTTATTTTTTATTAGCTTGCACATTTATTGATAATTCCCTAGTTTACATGAGCTTAATTATAAATGTGTGTTTATGTCATTTTTTCTATTTTGTTGGTTTTTACGCTTGAATCTGAGTCTTTGTGTCTCTCCATATTTTGCAGATAAAATGAGTGTTTTCCATAAAGACATGGAAATTAAACAAAATACTGACTAGAAAAACTAAAAGTTCCACACTTATTACTAGGTTGGTTCATAATTAAAAATAATATATAAAAAAATAACGGTTATAATTTCCAAAATTGAACATATTGTTTTGTAAATTGCATTTTTTGTTAAGTTTAATTTAATTAGTTAATTTTTTTAAAATATACATAATTTGAATTGCTTGTTTGGACTCGTCTTATGGGAAAAAGATCTCATAAAAGAGGTGCTAGTCAAAATTATCACTTATAATTCGAAAGTGATCAATTACATAAATAAACTAATTATATAAATTCGTTTCGTAATAAAACTGTCTCCTACAGGACATGCTGAACATAGAATCAAGGTGATGGTAATGAATGTTAAGTGAGTCCTGAATGTTAAAGTGAATCCTTGCCAAATGAGTCTTAAAAGCATTTTGTTGAGTCAAGTCAATTAACCCAAATTGTTTGATGGGTGAAAATAGATCAAATAGGTACCCCGGGATACATGTAGAATGTAGGAGGGATCTTAATTTTGGGTGGCTCTTACCACATTTAAAGGTTTACTCCTAAAATCTTTCTTGTATAGGTATGCTTTATTTAATTTTTATTTACATATTTAATTTATTGTTTTATCTCACGTACGTTTCTGTCATTTTTCCTATATTTTTTTCCTTTTTATTGATATTTTCACTAGCAAATGTTCTAGAGTGAGTATTATTTTATTTGTTTCTTTTATTTAACATCATTTCTCATTTTGGATTGTTACTCTCATTAGTCATTGTGCGTGTATCACTTTTATTATTAGACAATGATTCACTATTTTCTTTTAATCTCTACCATATATTTTAACTCTCTTTTATTTTTATCTGCACTGCTTATTCTTTTTCTTTATTTATTATCAAATATCTAATTAACTTTTTCTTAAAAACATTCTACTTTCTCTTTGTTACTATCTTGGAGGGATAGAGGAGTACTCTTTTGTCCCTGTGCTTTAGCATTAAAGAGAAAATGAGGTAGTTTAAGAAAATATGAAAATTTGATGATAAATAAAGAGAGATGTTAATGCAAGTGCTAAAACACTTAACAATGACAACAAACTTGATCACTTAGTCGAACATGCCTTATCTTGTACTTTGGAGAAGAATGATGAGGATGTGTCGAGTTATGAGTATAGGATGAATCAAAAAGTACTTGACGTGGAGTATATGAGATACATTGAACAAGGTAAGAGAGACTTTGAACCAAGCATAAAGGGACTTCACTTAGGGAGTAAGACCCACCTCGAACGAGGCAATGCAAGGTATTGTGGGGTAGTTGCTCGAACATGGCAACGCGAGAAAACAAACAAGAAGCTAGCAGCTAAAGCTACTCGTTCGAGCAAAGGTACAAGCAACAAACAAAATGTGAGAAATCACTTGCTCGTTCAAGCAGAGTGTAGGCCTGTTCGAGCAGCTAGTCATAGATTCCCAACGATTTAGTTTATGATACGTTTTCGGCATTAAAGGGGGCATTATTTATGAGTATTTTTGTCATGCTTTAATGAAGAGTTATTTTGTGAATGTAATATATGCACTATATAAAGGGCATGTACATGAGTACATTAATAGAATCAACACAACACATGACAACACACAACATTGTAATGAGCGCTAATTCATAATGAGGGGCTAGGATGGTAACCATAAAGCTTTCTTTTTTGTGTTGGTTTTTGTGATCTTGAGACGTTCTCAAAGTTTGAAAGGGTTATTTACTCCCTCGTCCCATTTAATTTGTCGCATATTCCTTTTTGTTCCGTCCCACTTAATTTGTATAATTTCTTTTTTGGATTATGGTCCATCACTTTCTTTAATCTCACTCATACATTTTAACTATCTTTTAATTTCAACCATACAATTTGATCTCTCTCTTCATTTATTACTATTATCCACCTTTTTCTTAAAAACAATAATTTTCTCTTTACTTCAAATTATATGGGACAGATTAAATGAAAATAATTAATCTAATTTTGAAAATAGAAAAAATGTAAAATTAAATGTTGAATAAAAAAATTACTTTATTCCATAATACTTTCTACTGATAGTGACATTTTTCCATACAATATGTTACACTCAGTAGCAATTGTTATGAAACAAAGAAAGTACTAATCGAAAGAGACAGACGAGTAAGCTGTAAGAAAAGGGGCATGTGAATGGGCCAATTGAGTGGGAAAAATACTACTAAGTCGTCATTATCGTGGTCACTTTTGTCATAAAATTTGAATGGGATGGAGCTTCGATAAGATAGGGATGTCAGTCGACTTGACTTTGCTCGTGTGTAACTGATTTTCATAATAACAATTGCCCTTCCATTCTCGATTCTCAATTTTCAATTCTCATTTACAGGGCATGCCCTATGTATTTGAGGGTCTTGGATGAAATAGCATATTAGGACCTTTTTTTTTTGCAATTTATAACTTATATGAACTTTTTACAATTATTAATTTTGCTTTTTTGACATAAGGCCCTGAACGACGGCTCCTCTTGTCCACCCTTAGGGCCTGCCCTTTCATTTACTCCCTCCGATTCTATTTAGATGTCCCATTTGCTTGAACACGGTTATTAAGGGTGGTGTGGGGTCCATTAAAAAGTGAGTAGTTGGGGTATTTTAAATAAGGAAAAATTACCTAGAATAATCCAAACTATTTACGATTTTCCTACAATAATCCCACCTATTGATTAACCATGGATAATCTCAACTTTGAGGGTATTTTCCTAAAGTAAACTCGGTGACCGGATGACTTGTTATAGCAAGTTTTATTTTTTAAAAAAAAATAAATTAAAATAAAATGTCGAAAAAATGTTCATAAAAAATTTATAATTTTTTTATAATTTAGAATTTTTATGTAAATTTTCAAAATTATTTTCTAATTTTAAATTAATATTTAATTTATTTTTTTGGTGAATTACCTACTATAGCAGGTTATCGGGTTACCCAAGTTTACTCTAGGAAAATACTCCTCAAAGTTGGGATTATTCATGGTTAATCCAAAGGTGGGATTGTAGGAAAATCATAAATAGTTTGGATTATTCTAGGTAATTTTTCCTTTAAATAATTATATTAATTGTATAGGTGGTAGTAAGGGTATTGTAAGTAGTAAAAGGGGTATTTTGGATATTACTTGTGTGAACATAAGGTATTTAGGTAAAAAAAAAATATTGACAAAAAGGAAAATGTGACAATTGAAAAAAATTTGTCAAATAAGGAAATGTGACAAATAAAAAAAATTGGAGGGAGTATAATACTTCCTACATTACCAGTGTCGGAGCTATGTTAGAGCACACTGGGTCACGTGTTTTTAGGCGTTTTTTTAAAATTCAAAGTACTTTTTTTATTGGTAGAAGTAAAAATATAAAATTAATATTTCCTCCAATTTATTTCAATTGTCTCATTTGCTTTTTTACATTTGTTGAGTTAACATTTGTACTCCTAATATCTCTAACTATGCTTAAGTAAAATTATGAAAAGTTGATATGAATAATCATTGCATTGAGATGAATCAAACAAAATCTCACATGACTATATTTTAACTTATAGATTAAAAATAAAATACAAATTAAAAGTGATTGATGAATAGTGTGAAAAAGAAAATTGGATAATTGAAATGAATAGGAGTACTAAAAGTCTTTTGATGATAAATATTCACTCATTTTAGTAATTTTTTCTTAATAGATTTATCTCATTTTTTTTAATTAAGTCAGTTGATTTATTTTGTTCAATTTCCTTTTATTGTATGTCGTATTTAAAATTTTAGCAAGTAAGGATAAAATAGTTGTTAATTTTACAAATGAAACTCTACGAAATTTCGTCATTAGTTGGTGCCCCCTAGGACTCCAGACCCTGAATCCGCCACTATACATTACAATCTATACATACATTATACTAAAGCAAAATACGGATGAAATAAGCAAACTCAAAAAGTGATGAGTTGTCAACTTCTCAAGAGATTTTTTCCCTCCATTTATCAATGGTGATGTCATTATTTGCTAATAAATTTTTTTTGAACAATCATTATATATGCTAATGAAAGTGTTTGGGAAATATGTGAATTATCATTATATTAGCTTTCATTAAATTGTTTGATGAGATGTGTGTAACTTTTCATTGTTCAATACACGATAATAATTTGATAGCTTTGATTTTAGAAACCTAAAAATTTGTTCTTTGAAATAATAATTAGCTAACTTTCATTTTGGAAACAAAAAATAAAAATTTGTCACTTACAATCTTAAATAGTGATCAATAAAATTTAAATAATATTAAAAATAACATTATTTAACATCATACATAACTTATAAAAAAGTATTTTTAAAGTCAAAACTAAATTAAATATTAGCTATTATATGCTATTAATAATTCATTAAAAATAAATAACCAATAATTTACAAATTATTTTCTTTGTATTTTTAAAATAATGTAAAACAATAAAATAAAAAAATCGTGCATCGCACGGGGATTATCTAGTTATTTATATAAAAGTATAACAACATATGCAAAGCACGAAATTTTAAAAATATTTATTTTAATGAAATTTTAGATTGCAAAGCATACTCCACATATTTACTAAAATTCAAAATTGTAATTATGGTAGTCTGACAATATAAATGACTGATTTTACTGATCAATTAATTGAGTTTTATGCCATTTTAGTTTTAAATAACAATTGATGAAAAAAATGGACTATTACGTACTTCAAATAATTTCCTAAATTGTTGTATAATTTTATACATAGTGTAATTTTGCTGTATAATTTTCTAAATAGTGTAATTCCACAATTTTCTAGGCGGTATAATTCCACAATTTTATCAGACAATATATAATGTTCTACACAGTACATTATTTCCCATTATAATTTTTAAATAGTGCATTTATATACAACTGTTTAATTGGATTAATTGTGATTTATTGCATTTATTAATGTATGAGTTTTTCCGAAAATATACTTTTGTAAATATGGTTAGGGTAAAAAACGCAAATCAGCCAAATTCCATTAATACTATCCAATGAAAAAAAGACGAATGACATGCTCACAATCAAACTTCCTTTTTGCTATTATCCAATTAATAGAATGTGCGATTTAGCATTCAAGCTTCCTTTAGGGTTAATGTGTAAGAAAAATTATAATCTAGTGAGATTTTATTTGAATCGTCTAATTGCATACTTTCATAATATTAACTTTTATAATTTTTAGATGTGCATAGTTCAACATATAAATAATTAAAATAACACATGAAATTCCATAAAAAGTCAATATAACAACTATAATGCAACTGAATAAGTAAATATATAGGGGAGAATACACTAAAAACAATTAATAGGAAAAAATCTTTAAAATTAATTTTTAGTGTAAATTAGTCTTTTTAAGGGTTACCGTATAGGGTACGTGAATTTTTTTAATTTGTAATTTTTATAATATTTTAAAATGTCATTGAATTTATGTATTTAGGATAGTATAGTGTATTAAGGATAAGGATAAGAACGTTGTAGTTCAGGACGAAAACCTCCAAAATCGATGAAAAAAGTACTTTGATGAGCTATTTAAATGAGAACAAAGAATTATTGTAGGGGACACACAATAACTCTTTTAGATGATAATAAAGAATTTATGTGAAAAATCGAAAATCAAAGGTGAAAGGGGCTTTGAAAAAAAACGAAACTAAACAAAGCAGTTTGACTAAAAGGTATACATATTTAGGAGTGAAGATACCTAGAGACGATTGGAGTAACTTGGTTAAGTAATATGTTTCTGCTAAGAAATGGTCGAATTTGTAAAAGGGGACTTTAAGAAGGAAGTACCTTAATTTGTAGGACGTGAGAGGATCTGACCGCCGCGAGTGGTGGACCTGCAACCACAAGGAAAGACTATACCGGGGGCTGGTGTCCCGGAAAAGCCCTCCGATGCTTAAGTCAGATCGAGGAGGAAATAATATGAGTATATGTGAGTTTCGAGAAAAAGATTGTGAAACCTTGCTTAGGTAGAAGGACGTGATATTTATAAGAATCACTGGACCTGAAGTAGTAACTGCAGGGAAGTTATCCCTGAACCAGTAACTCTTGATGAGCATAATGGTGGAAGTGACATTATGGAGGGCGGTTACCCGGGATAATGGGCAGTTATAAGAGGAAGTGCCTTTGACCAGAGCAAACTAATTAACTGCAATTTTGTTGCTGATTACCTTTGTTTGACCATGTTCAACAATGTCGACCTTGACTTGTATATTTGACCTTTGACCCGTTGACCAAGGGTATTTTTGGTCTTTCAAATAAGGAGGGATTTATGACCCATAACATTGGCCCCACGCATGTAGGATAAGAGAGTAACTCGCCTCGAGGAAGTTGAGCTTGATCTACATGCGGGAAGATCGCGTTGTGACGTCAAGATTTTTGGTTAATCACCTTATATTTTAGATTTCAGTGTCTCGGATTTCCAATGTCTCGGATTTTTGGAGTGCATATAGGAATACTCAGACAAAATTGTCCCAACACTTGGTGGGGCATAAAAAGGGGGTCCGAATCATATGAGATTCGAATTTCCAGAGTATACATAGGTATACTTGGCAAATTGTCCCAACCCTTTATAGGGTCCAAGAGGGGGTTCGACTCATAGAAGTCTCGGACCTTATGAAGTATACATAGATATACTTAGTCTGATTTGGCCCCAACACTCTGTAGGGTTAAAGAGGGGGTCCGACTAATAGAAGTCTCGGACCTTATGAAGTATACATAGGTATACTTAGTCTGATTTGGCCCCAACACTCTGTAGGATCAAAGAGGGGGTCCGAAAAGAGGGGGTCCGACTTATAGAAGTCTCGGACCTTATGAAGTATACATAGGTATACTTATTCTGATTTGGCTCCAACACTCTGTAGGGTCAAAGAGGGGGTCCGACTTATAGAAGTCTCGGACCTTGTGAAGTATACATAGGTATACTTAGTTAATTTTACCCCAACGCTCTGTAGGGTTAAAGAGAGGGTCCGACTTATAGAAGTCTCGGACCTTCTTAAGTATACATAGGTATACTTGGTTTGATTTGGTCAATGTACAATGTTTCACCAAGGCATGTACTGTGTTTCACCAAAACGCATTAATGGTGGTAATAAATATTCACCTAACCCATTCATTTCACCATTGTTCCAAAATTATTCTAGGGAGAGAAAACTTCAAGCAATTTTTCATTCAATTTCTAGAGAGAGAGGCTCTGACATTTGGCGATTTTCTGACATCATATTTGGATATTCATTTCAAACCCAGGTATACCCTAATTTGTTCATATTTCTTGATTTTTTGATTGAATATTCCATTAAAAGTCAAATAAATCTTCAAATCTTCAAATAATATTCATAGATCTTCAAAGTGTACTTGAAGATCTTCAACCTGTTCTTGAGTATATTGTTTTTGATCTTGTGATTGTATAATTGTTCATATTTTGTTGTTTATATAATGGAGACCTTATACTAGAGGATTTATGTAGAGAACTTCCCCAACTTGACTTAAATAAGGACTCGGAATTCCAAAGTGCAAGGACAAGGGTTGGTTCCGATGAGTTGGATGATGGTAGCCCAAGGTGCCAAGTGACTCCGCATTATGAACCAATTCCGAGTGATGATGAGTCTGATGTTTCGCCTTTTTACCCACCGGAGATCACCTTGCCATATCCTTGGGAAGTATCTTTAGCATTTGCTCCCGGATACTTGAGTGTTGAACCTAAACTTTTTGAGGTGGTTCATGTAGATATGAAGAAGACGGCGGAAAAAGAATGTTCGCCGAACCGGGATACTGCACAGAACGTCCCTCACCCCTTTTACATTCCCCAAGGAGGGTCGTTGAACTATTTTGTCGACAAAATAATGATGGACGTATTAGATAGTGATAGGCGTAGCATGGCCAGAAGATGGGGCTTAGTTGACGGGTATGACGTCGTTAAGCCGGCGCTATATGACACAATCTGCTACCCTCCAGGCGGATGTATAGCAGTTTATGACAAGGCGTTCGAGTTGGGCTTAAGGTTTCCGTTACACCCTTTCGCCAAAGCCGTTTTGGAACTGCTAAACATAACCGTGGCTGAATTTTACCCTAATGTTTGGGGATGTATAGCAGCCTTTATTTTAGTCAGCAAAGGGTTAAGGATGGAGCCCAGTATGACGGCTTTTCGTCATATTTTCAGAGCCCGGTTATGTAGCTCCAAGACGAATGGAGCCGGATGGGTGACTTTATCCCACCGGAGGGACTTTAAGATTATAGGGGAGTTGCCTGACAGCAACAAATTCTTTAGGACGAGGTTTGGGTACCTCTACAATAGGCACGGCTGGGACATAAATACGACATTTGACATAGATCCCAAGTTGGAGGATTTCAACAATAATGTTCCGGTTTGTAGCCATGAAGAGGCTATTATTGTCCGGTATGCCACTATGTCGGTGGAACTGGATCGTAAGCCAATCTTTGTGCAACGGAACTGGATACCTAAGTTTCTGGACTTAAAAAAGGAACTCTTTTTGTCTGCTTATGATATCAGTTTGAGGACGAATAAGAGTATGTATCTTGAATCTTTGCCTTGTTGTAGGTTGTTACTTGGAAATTTATCCGTTTCTTTATGCAGGGGTCGCAAGACACGAAGTGAGACTCAAGTATAAAGCTCTGATGGCGAAATTCAACACCCTTAGTGCGTTTATGCTAGGAACATCAAGGCACCCAAGCCTGGTGTTCCTTTCGTAAACTTGAGCTCTTTCGAGCTGGCTGGGCGTTTCAACAGGGCGAGTCGTTGCCTTGTCAACCAGGAGGACATGGACTTTTTAGATTCCATGAATCCCGCCGAGAGAATGCAGAAAGCTCAATTTGCTATGGCTGAAGTAAGTAGATGCGAATATGTCTGCCTTTTTCTTAACTTGTATTCTTTGTTGATGATTTCTCCTCTTCAGGGGTTGATAATGATGTTGTTCGAGACCTCGAAAATCCAGCAGAATGAGGTGGATCTGGAGACAATCCGAACACTGACTTCTCGGATTGACGAGCAGAACGACAAAGTCGCCAATCTATATGACCAACTGGAAAAATACAAGGGTTTAACTGAGCGCCTGGATCTGGCGGAGAAATGGAGGGCCAGCATGAGGGGTATCTTGTCCGAGACAGACGAGAAGTTGGAGAATCATGCTGCCCTTTCTCTAAATATCGCAACTGACATTGCGCATATTTTAGAAGGTTTTGACAAGGTCTCGGCCAAGAGCAAGTACCTTGCGAGTTTCGTGGCGGAGGAGCAGGAGAAATTGGAGCAGGAAATCGAGGCTGCTGAGTATTTTAAGATGAAGGCCGAGCGAAGAGGCCGGATTGCGAAGGAGTGGCTATCTTCTCCCGACTGTGGGGCTTTCATGGCTAAGCTTTCAGGAGAGATGATCAACAACGGCATTCTCCTTGAAGCCGAGGCACACATGTTGGCGGCTATTAAATTAGGAGTGGATCCTGAGAAGCTGGCAGCTACAGCAAGATCCGAAAGGGATCAAGCTCTCAAAAATCTAATTGCTATCTTCAATAAGGAATCTGCTACACTCAATGACCCGGAATGGGATGCCGATGAAAGGAAGAAGTGGACGGAGAAAGTAACTCCGGAGCTGGATAAATGGGTATCAAAAATGGACTTAAAGACCTGTTCTCCTGGGGAGCCCGTTCTTCCTCACGTTCCGGAGAGGTCACGTTTTTCACCGGTTGAACTTAAGTGCACTGACCTCTCCAGCAATCTGCTAGCCGAGAAGGAGGCCTTCATAGAGCTTGCTGCTGAGCTAGATTTAAAGGAGCCTCTGACTTTTGATTTGGACAAACTGCTCAACCTCACTCCTCCTCCGCGTTCTCCTGTGACGAAATCACCCTCTCCTATGTCAGCTGTTTACGAACAAGTCGAATGAATTTCTTTGATACAATGGGTCCGAGCAACTTGTAATTTTGTGAACATTATTCGGAGATTCTCTCCTTATTCGGAGATTCTCTCCTTAATTTTGTAAACATTATTCGGAGATTCTCTCCTTAATTTGTATATATACGTAGACTTGCGTATTTATGTGTTTGCAGAGATGTTAGGTGATGTCCGGCCTTTCAGAAGTTTCGGATTCTCACAATGTATATAATGTGAATTAGGCGCAAGAACCCAGGTTCTTGCGGAAGCCTATAAGCTTCTGATCCCGGGTCTCGGACCTGTTAACAATGATCAAAACTTGTAGGAGATTCTGATTTCCGTTGCATGAAGAAGACTTAGGATTTTCGGATCTGGTATCAGCAACAGACTTGGTTTTTAGCGAACATAGGTTCTTTAGTCAAACCATAAGGGGGGTCTGACTCATAGGAGTCTCTGACCTCCAAACATAATGAAATAACTTTAACTTTCTAGAGAACATAGGTTTTTCATCAACCCATAAGAGGGGTCAGACTCATAGGAGTCTCTGACCTCCAAACGTTAGAAGTTTTTAGAGAACATAGGTTCTCATCAAACCATAAGGGGGGTCAGACTCATAGGAGTCTCTGACCTCCAAACGTTAGAAGTTTTTAGAGAACATAGGTTCTCATCAAACCATAAGGGGGGTCAGACTCATAGGATTCTCTGACCTCCAAACATAATAAGATTCGTAATTTGGGCTATCCCTTGCAATCAATTCTTGAACATTGGTTCATTTGATAAACAAAGTTTGAAGAACACAAAGCGAAACGATGTTTGTAATACATGGCAAGTATAACTAACACAAGTTCAATGTAAATGCAGTACTAAAAAGGTTCAATGTAAATCCAGTACTGATTAAACATAATAGCTGGTGGCCCCTTGCAAGGGTTGTTCAAATGAAGAACTTTTTTAGGTGATCAGCATTCCAGGGTCTTTTCAGGAGCTTTCCCTCGGAATCTTCCAGTTCATAGGTTCCAGGCTTGATGATGCGAACTATCTTGAATGGACCATCCTAGTTGGCCCCAAGCTTTCCTTTTTTATTGGCCTTTCCTGTTGCTTCTACCTTTCTGAGAACATAGTCATGGAGTTGCAATTGTTTGGGCTTAACCATTCGGTTGAATTGTCTAGTCATCTTCTGTTTTTGTGCAAGGGAACGTAGTAGAGTGTTTCCCATTGTTTCAGGTAGGAGATCCAGGTTGATCCTCTTTTCAGTATTATTCTCTTCGTATGAATAATAAGCAATCCTAGTGGAAGGAATGCCTATTTCTACTGGGAGTACGGCTTCTGAGCCATACATTAAAGAGAATGGTGTGTGCCCTGTTGCATCTTTGACTGTAGTGCGCATGGCCCATAGGATTCCGGGTAGTTCTTCATCCCAAGACCCTTTGGCACCCTCTATCTTTTTCTTAATGCTAGATAAGATTATTTTATTTGCCGATTCAACTTGGCCGTTTGTTTGAGGCCTTGATACAGAGCTAAATCTTATCTGAATGTTAAACTTATCACAATACTCAGCAGTGTTCTTGCTTATGAATTGCCAGCCATTATCAGTGATTATTACCCTAGGTATGCCTCTACATACTTTGAGAAATAACCCACGACTACAATGATGAACTTCCGTTGACCTTTTGCAGGAGGGAAAGGTCCCAAGAGATCAAGCCCCCATTTATCGAAAAGGAGCAACAGCTTGGATGGTGGACAGATAGTTGGAAGGTTTTCTGGGACCTTCTGCAAAATATTGGCATTTCTCGCATGTTCTGACCAGCTTTTCAGCATCTTCCTTCAGTGTTGGCCAATAATAGCCACTTCTCAAGACTTTGTTGATGATGGTTCTGACTCCCTAATGGATGCCACATCCTCCTTCATGTATTTCTCGGAGAATGTAATTCCCATCTTCCGGAGTTACACATTTTAGTAGAGGGTGTGTGTAACTCTTTTTGTAGAGTATGCCTTCATGGTATTCAAACCATTTCACCTTTTTCAAGAATATGGGAACCTGTGCTGGATCTTCAGGCACTGTTTCGTTCTGGAAGTACCAGATCAAGGGTTCCATCCAAGTAGCACTTCTATCTACCGTTGCTATTGTTTGATTGATACTGGGGCTAGGCAAGATTCCCAGATGTTGTTGCGGGATTTTGGTCCGTCTGCTGAGCTAGCCAATTTGGCTAGGGAGTCTGCCTGAGCGTTCGCAGATCGGGGAATGTGACTGATGCTGAATTGCAAAGGTGCAATCAGGGATTTGACCCTTTGCAAGTACATTCTCATGCTATCATCCTTAGCTTCGAATTCTCAGTTGACTTGCCCGACGATTAGTTGGGAATCAGAGTATGCTGATAACACCTTGGCCCCTGAATTGCGGCATATGTTGATTCCCAGGATCAATGCTTCATATTCTGCCTCATTGTTGGAGGCTATGAACTAGAAGTGGACTGCATGCTCTAATTTTACACCTGCTGATGAGATGACGATGATTCCGGCTCCACTGGAGGTTCTGGTGGAAGATCCATCTACGTAAAGCTTCCATTCCTGGTTAGGATCATCAGGTGTGGATCCTGTTGTCTCGGCTATAAAGTCAGCAAGGGCTTAAGCTTTAATGGCGGTTCGTGGTTCGATTTCAATTCCAAAATCCGCTAATGACCATTCAGGGACTCTGGAAAACTGGTTCTTTCCCTCTAGAATCTTTTTCAGGGGCTGGCTTGTACAGACTCGGATTTGGTGTGACTGGAAGTAGGGTTTCAATTTCCGACTAGCTATCACCACTGCATACGCCACTTTTTCGATTTCGTTATAATTGACCTCTGATCCCCTATAGGCATGACTTATGTAGTATATGGGGAGTTGCTTTCCTTCCCTTTCGGCCACAAGAAAGACGCTAAGAGAATAATCAGATATGGCTACATAAAGGAACAACACTTCACCTGCTAGTGGAAAGACAAGTTTAGGGAGGTCAGCCAAGTACTTCTTAAGGTCGTTGAAGGCTTCTTCTGCTTCAGTGCTCCATTCAAAGGTCTGCTTCTTGAGAGTTTTGAAGAACGGAGAGCATTTATCCGCTGACTTGGACATGAATCTTCCGAGGGCTGCCACACAGCCGGTGAGTTTTTGCACTTCCTTTACAGATTTCGGAGATTGCATGTTGAGGATAGCTTGGATTTTGTCTGGATTAGCCTTTATTTCTCTTTCATCTACAAGGAACCCTAAACACTTCCCTCCGGTTACTCCAAAAACGCATTTTTCAGGATTTAGGCGCATGACGTGGTTTCTGAGGGTGAGTAAAGTTTCTCTTAGATCTGCAGCATGGTGTTTCGCCTCTTTGCTTTTCGTGATCATATCATCAACGTACACCTCCAAGTTTTTTCCAATTTGGGTGTTGAACACCTTATTGACCATCCTTTGGTATGTTGCTCCGGCGTTTTTCAATCCAAAGGGCATGACTTTGTAGTAATAGACGCCAGCGTTTGTGATGAAGGCTGTATGTGGTTGGTCTTCCTCTGCCAAGGGGATTTGATGGTACCCAGCATTGGCATCCATAAAACTCAACAGGGCGTGCCCAGCAGTAGAATCGACTAGGCGATCTATCTTGGTTAGCGGATAATCATCCTTAGGACATGCTTTGTTTAAGTTAGTAAAGTCCACACACATTCTCCACTTGCCGTTGGGTTTCTTTACTAGGACCACATTTGAGAGCCAGTCAGAGTATTGACATTCGCAGATGAAGTTTGCTTTGAGGAGCTTTTGCACTTCAGCTTTGGTTGCTTCAATTCTTTCTTTGCCCAGATGTCTCGGCTTTTGTTTCACAGGTTTATATTCGGGTTGGATGTCGAGCTTGTGACACATGACTTCTTTTGGGATGTCGGGCATTTCTGAGACGTTGAAAGCGAAGATGTCTCGGAATTCTATGATGACGTTTAGCAACTCTTGTCTAATATCGGCGTTCAGATTGGCCCCAATCTTGATCATCTCTCCCTTCCCCCACACATCGACCTCTTCATGCTTATCGGATGGTTCTGGCCTTTGGGGAGGTGCTTGGATGTTAAGGATAGCAGTTTCTTCTAGCTTCCTCTTCTGCCCACATTCTCGAGATGATTCGTCGCCTTTCAATGAATTTATGAGGCATTCTCGTGCGGATTTTTGATCGCCTCTCAGGATCCCTACAGAAGCGTCATCCATCTCGTGTTGCAAGAGCAGTTGGTGGGTGGAAATCACCGCCTTGATCTTGTTGAACAAAGGAAGTCCCATGATGGCATTATAGGAAAACTTGAGATCCACCACCGTGAATCGGACAGCCAAGCTGCGGCCTTCATTCTTCTCGCCTACCCTTACGGGGAGGACTATTGTTCCAAGAGGGAAGACTCTTCCACCCCCAAACCCAATCAGAGGTATGTCCATGGGTTGGAGGTGTTTTACTTCATACTTCATTTGGCGAAGACAGTCCATAGTGATCAAATCGGTGGGGCTTCCCGTGTCTACTAAGACACGACGAACTTTCATCTGGCCGATCTTCAAAGTGAATACCACCGGATCAGAGTGCGGTTGTTGCAGGGGGACGCTTAGTTTTTTATCAAATTTCATCTCAGGGCAAGATGGTTGTTCCTTCGGAGGGCCCTTGACAAGGGTATGGATGCTGTCACGGGCGGCTCTGATTGTAGGGAATTCTTCCGAGTAACCCCCTACAATCATGTTGATCACCCCGTCAGTAGCACTGGAGGTGTTTTTCGAGTACAAGGAAGTCAGTCTTTTCGTCTCTTTCTCGTACTTCTTACTATCCGAGTTGTACCTCTTTCTTGCGTGATCATGGTTAAGGAAACGATTCAGCTTTCCTTCTTCTGCGTATCGGTCAAGGATTTTCTTAAGTTCTCGGCAGTTAGGAAGTGTATGACCGTGTTCCTTGTGATACTCACACCACAAGTCCATGTTCCTGCGGTATTTTGGTGTCGGAATCGCGACAGGAGTGGGTAGCTCGTCTCGGATGGCGTAGAAGATATCTCTTCTATTGCGGTTGAATCTTGCCTCAAAGCCATCATTTTTGAGATCTCGGAGAGGATACTTTCTATTTCGTTCAGATCTGTTGGGTCCTCTTCTGGGACCTTGGTCTTCGTTACGCGTTTTGTTCCTTGTGTCTGTCATCTTGTCGCTTTTTTCTTTTTCGGGAAGCAGGGTCTAATTGATGGCAAATGTCAGAAGTAGTGACAAAACTCCTGGCTTGTTTCATCGCCTCTGCATAGGACTTGACTTGGTTCTCCAGAAGTTGAAATTTCAGTTTGTGGGTTCTCATGCCGTTGATCAAGGCTGAGACAGCGATCGACTCTTCCAAATCAGTAACCGCCGGCACTCCATCATGGAACCGCTGAAGGTAGGCGAAGAAGGATTCTCCTTCCTGTTGTGTAATACTCAGGAGATGGAAGTTAGATTTCTCCTGTCTTCTGGACGTCGAGAAGTGACTGAAGAACTTGGCCTCGAGTTCAGCGAAACTGTTGATGCTTCCATTGGGAAGTGAAGTATACCATGTCAGGGCTAGGCCTATGAGAGTGATTGGGAAGAATTTGCACAGGAGCGAAGGATCCATTCTGTACAGGACCATGAGATTTTTATAAGCTATCATGTGTTCTTCAGGACATTGAGTGCCTGAGAACGGGGGAATGGCCGGTACTTTTATCTTGGACGGATTCGGGGTGGCCAGAATTTCCGCAGACAAGGGGAATTCAGCAGCATAGGCGCTTCCTTCCTATGGGAGGTACCTTGATTAGCGGGGGATTCTACCATCTGATCAGTGCTACCTTGGTCTCTGTTTTCCCGGGACCTTTGCTTCTTCTCCTATCCATAAAGCTTTGGACATCATTGCATCTTTCCCGTCGAAGGTGATTGAGATGAGATCTCATGTCCCTTCCTTCAGTTCTACGGGAAACGTTCGTGTGTGTAGTCTCTCTCCTTGAGGGCGTCCTTTGCCTCCTGTGCGAGGTTCTTGCTCGGGAGTGCGCAGGAAGGCTTTCTTCTGCCTCATGACGGCCCTGTTCAGAAGGGACTCTATTCTGCTCAGTGAACATGGTTCGGAGATCTTGGATTTGTTGTGTCATCGCCGCTAAGGTCGCATTGAGATTAGGATTATTGGGAGGTTGTTGGGCGGTGACATTGCGTAACTACTCAGCAAATGTTCGCGAGAGGTTATTGGCAAGAGTGTCAAGATCCTGCCTTGTTACCGCTCGATGTTCTCGCTGGGAAGCGGAAGTATCAGTGCTACGAGCCACCGACGCTTCCTTAGTGTTCGTTTTCCGGGGTGCCATTCTAGTGTTTTGGGTAGAATTTCAGGTGTTTTTTTTAAGGATAGTACTTCTCGTGTCCCCACAGACGGCGCCAAACTATTTCTGCTAAGAAACGGTCGAATTTGTAAAAGGGGACTTTAAGAAAGAAGTACCTTGATTTGTAGGACGTGAGAGGATCTGACCGCCGCGAGTGGTGGACCTGCAACCACAAGGAAAGACTATACCGAGGGCTGGTGTTCCGGAAAAGCCCTCCGATGCTTAAGTCAGATCGAGGAGGAAATAATATGAGTATATGTGAGTTTCGAGAATAAGATTGCGTAACCTTGCTTAGGTAGAAGGACATGGTATTTATAAGAATCACTGGACCTGAAGTAGTAACTGCAGGGAAGTTATCCCTGAACCAGTAACTCTTGATAAGCATAATGGTGGAAGTGACATTATGGAGGGTGGTTACCCGGGATAATGGGCAGTTATAGGAGGAAGTGCCTTTGACCAAAGCAAACTAATTAACTGCAATTCTGTTGCTGATTACCTTTGTTTGACCATGTTCAACAATGTCGACCTTGACTTGTATATTTGACCTTTGACCCGTTGACCAAGGGTATTTTTGGTCTTTCAAATAAGGAGGGATTTATGACCCATAACATAATCTTTTTACAAGATTTTAAGGATAACCAAAGATACCTAGATATACGTAGGATGATATGTACCTCCATATTAGAGAACCAATTTGAATTTACACTAGGGAGATCTACATTAAAGATAATTCATCGTGTGAGACAAATGATGGGGTACTATAGAGCTAGAAAAAGAGACTTACACGTGGCTTTATTGATTAGGAAAAATATCCAATAAGGTACCCAGAGAAGTACTTTGGTGGGCAGAGATAATGAAGTGTATATTCTCAAAATTATGTATCGAGAAGTAAAGAAGAATGTCAGGTCATGTGGAGGAGATACACAAAGAACTTTTCAATCATAATGGACCTTCATCAAGGCTCGGCCCAAAGCCCTTTTCTTTTTGTAGGGGCTCTAGATGAGACAAATCGAACAATACAAGAAGATGTGCTTTTGTGCATGTTATTCATTGATGCATTGTTTTGGTAGAAGGCTAAGAAAGAGGTGAGTACTAAGCTTGAAAGATAGAGAAAAGATTTAGAGTCATAAAAGTTTAAATTAAGTTAGAGCAAGATAGAGTATATAAAGTTTAACTTTAGCACAAACAAGATAACAAGAGGCAAAGCTAAAAGAGAAAGAAATCGCTCCTTCATCCAAGTTATATAGAGATAACAAGAATGTAACTTATCTTTCATCGAAGTCATATAGAGATAGCTATTTGACCGTTTTAAACTAAGTTTTCAATATGAGAATCATGGATTAAAACATGTTAGTTGAACTCTTTATTGTCTATCCTTATGATAATAGTTTAACCCTCATCACAACGTACAAGAAAATTAATTAATTTTCGGTTTCATTTATTACTTGTAAGGGATTATTCTTATCTAGTGATAAAATTAAATATTTTCAACAAAAATTTAATTTATATATTTCATTGTATTTCCGCTTATTGAATCATAATTCGATGACTTCAGAATTAAAATTAAAATTAAATTTTTTTTGAAAAATAATATCAATATATTATTAGTAGTTGATTAGTGTGACTTAAAGTCCTTAATCATGGTTAAAGTGTTATGGAAAAAAGAGGGGTAACAGTGTAAATGTTGATATAAGGAAACAAGGCTTTAAGAGAAAGAATTCACTTTTGGAGGCAGAAGAGAAAGCCGAGTCAGCTTTCACTCTGGCCAAAGGGAAGCCGACTCAGCTTCAAGCTCTGTATGGTTTTCTTGTTTTGTTTTTTTTCCGGTTCTTAATTTGCCTTAGGATAATATGTAATTAAGTGTTAGTCCCTATGTATTATGGATAGGGCTAAACACAAAGATTATGATAGAATGCTAAATAATACTCTCTCTCTCTACAAGATTCTCTTTTCTCTTTTTTGTAACCATCATCAAGGTTTTATCTCCACCGGAGAACCATTGAAGGAGCAAACAGTGAACATAACCCAATTAGGGGTGAACCACTTAAATCTTTGTGTTGCTTTTGATTGTGTTCTTGATTGCTCTATTCGTGTTTTTGGGATTGCACATTCCAATTCTGTTTTGGGTGTTTTGTGTGAGACTTATTATTAAGACTCTACTTTTGATCCTTAGGTGTTTAGGAGGTAATTTGTTCAATTAATGAAAATTTATTCTCTATGACAAACTCTTAATTAATTGATTATTTAGTGAAGTAAATTTACTAGTACAAGTGGGAGTGTTAAATTAATTGGGTGGGATTAACCAATTAAACACCTCCACTATGGGAACAAGACTTGTTGCCTTATTGTGGAACCGCACTGCAGCGTATATTCGCATATCAAAATAAATTGTTAAATAAATAGAAGAAAATTGAAGAAAGAGAATCTGGGTTGTCGCTTTTACTTTCCTTCCGTGGTTTTAGCCTTCAGGTGCTCCCGTGCATCACGTTACTTTAATTTTTTTATAGGTATATTAGTACCCACTTCTTTTTTTTTAATTTAACCTCACTTTCGTCAATCAATTCCATCTTTATCTATATATTTTATTACAAATAAAAAAAATCTATAAAATACAACTTACAAGTTATGTCTGTATTTTGATTATATGAATGAATATAGACTCATTTACTTGAAAATATTAAATAAATAAGTGTATCTTGTATAAGACCGTTTTACAGTGAGATGACCTCAAAACAAGAAGTCTATAAGCTAAAAGTTTTTATTTTTGGGCTATTTAACTCAAGTCTGAGACATGTCTCATGATGACACCGTCTCATAAAAGAATTTAAGTAAATAAATAGAACTTGAATATTGATTTGCAATATTTAAGTCACTCAGAAACCGAATACTTGATTAATTAACTTTTTGTGATATTTTTTTTATACAGTGGTATTTGAAAATGTTAGATATGAAATTTTAAAGAGATACCAACAATCACACTACACTCTTAGTACCAAAGATGTAGTTTAAATGATGAATATGTGTTCAAAGAAGATTATGAAATCAGAAAAAACTAAACAAATAGCTTGCAAGATTGTATACTTGTGCTTCAGTAGAAGGTAATATGAAATATATTTTGAGAAATTTAGAATGTATGACAAACAACCATCATGTTTAGGATTGAAAATGAATCTTTGGATCCTAAGGCTCTAACCCGATCCCATCCTAATTTAAAGGTTTGGATCCACCTACTTTAAATCCTAGGAGTTCGAGTTGAATTTGGGTTCATGATTTTAGGGTTCGGATTCGAATCCGAAACACACTTTGAGACCCAGATCCGGCCCATAGACTCCTAATTTGCATTTGTTTTTTTTTAAATTTTTTTATTAAAACTTGTGTATTTATTTGTTTGATTTGAAACTTTGTTATATATATTTTAGAAATTTATTGATTTGAAACATTTTGTCGATTTAGGACAAATTATAAAGATAATAACGCCAAATAAGGGTAGAAACATCAAAATGGTGAATTAAACAGAAATTGACAAGAATTTAACTAAATATGCTACGACCGTTAGATAAGATATCAATTGGATGCTAACATGTGAAAAAATCTTACAAAAATATTATCACGGGTATTTCACGAAAATTTGATACTATAATGTGAAATTTCCTACTCACCAACTACAAATTAATGCTTCTGGTGCAGATCAAATGGCCGGTAGCAAGGGAGTAATTCTTAAAAATCCAAAAAGTATAGGGTATCGAACAATGTTCTTACGCAAGTCTAGTCTATAAAAGTAATTTAACTCTTTTTAATGTTCTACTTTGCACTTTATGTCTAAGCTTTATTTTTGATCGTAAACCTAAACTAGTCCTATTCAACCTATATTTTCCTACCGACTTCTTTTCGACATTTTGTTTGCTATGAATCTTTTGCATATGTGTATTATATACTTGTATACTTCCTCCGTTCTAAAATATTCGCTACATTTGACTTATGAGTACTATTTATTGTTCGAGCTTATTTTATATATAACCAGTATTCCAGTAATGTGTACGAAGAAATATAGTCAAATGGAATCTTGTTTGAATCGTCTAATTGCATACTTTCATAATATTTAGTTTTTATAATTTTTTGCTAAGTGTAGTTTAAGATATTAATGATCGAAATTGTGCATTGAATTGCGTAAAAAAGTGTAATATAGCAAGTATTATGAAACGAAGAAAGTATATGTCAAAATTAATACAGTATTTGTAAAGTAGTATATCAAAAGTCTTCACATAGATATTTTAATAAACAAGAAATAAAACAGTTATACCTTAATAATGTCACAACCAATTATTTAAAACCAATACACAATAATTTTAAAGCCTAAACACAAGTAAATAAACTAAAGCAAAACTAAGTCAAATAATACAGTTGTATTAGTTCTACATTACTTTAAAACTAATATTAAAATCTTTAAAGAAGGAATTTGACAACTTTCCTAACTTTGGTACATTCTATGTGGACACTCATTATGTCCTTTCAAAATTGCTCAAATGACATCGGTGAAAATTTTTTTTAAAATTTAGAATAAGTGACATTTTATTAAAAAGTTGAAAAGATGCACGGATAAAATGAAAAAGTAAGTTAAATTTGTGGATGAAATTAATAAAAAAAATATACATCCTGAATAAAACTTTAAAAAAGCAAAAAAAAGCAATTTTAAGACTAATGACTTAAAAAAGTGAGGAAAAATTCAAAATACTAAATTACATATCATCGAAAAGGACAAATTCAAGAAATGTGGTGATAATAGACAACACTCCTAATAAATACTCTTTACACACTTTAATTTTAATACTACTATATCAGCATTCCACCAATATAGCATGTAAGGTACATCCTCACTCATACTCCAACGTAGATTTCAAACCTATTGTAGTTAAAAGAAATACTCCTTCGGTTCCTTGATGAAATTTCATAAGGAATATTGACTGAAATTAAGAAAAAAAGAATTTTTTATATAGTGGAAATATTATTTTATTGAATGATAAATTTGATGGATGAAAAGTAAGGATTCTAAATATTAAAAAAAATATTAAAAGAAAGTTAGTGAAAAAAAATATAGAAACCCAACTACTATAAAAATATTTTTATAAAGTTAGTAAAAAAACATATGAGGACCATAAAGAATAAAAAATGTTAGAATGAAGTTAGTGTAAGTTATGTGGGGACCATAAGTATTGTTAAAATATTAAAATGAGTACGAGTAAGGTTATTTTGTCCAAAATTTATGATATAAATAGAAAGATTCCTTATGGAAACAATAAATGAAACACTCCAAAATAAATAATGAAAAATTCTATAAGGAACAGAGGGAGTAACTTTTTTTGATTACGGTCAGGGTAGGTTGAGATAATACAACGCTATTGATAATCAAACTTATATTTAATCAGGAAAAAATACTTAAATTTCAACTAAAATAAAATTCGGTTCGCCATACACAATTATCTTTTTTAAAAAAATCTTTTTTATTTTTTGAAATGTAGAGGAACCTTTAACTCCTAGCTAGTTTATGGTTATGACATAATTACTCTCGTAATCAGAATAGGCACTTAACAAACTCATAAAATACGTTTAGAACGTAGGTTAGTATTAAATTAACTTATCATAATGTAGGCTTTGATGTTGTCATTCTAGCCTAGGTATATTATTATAATAATATGGTGTTCAAAGATATGCTCTAGAATAGCTTAGCTTTTTATGTGCAAGTAATCTTATTGTGGGATTTGATTAGTCTAGCTCACCTTCTAGATGCGATAAAAAAAACTGTTCTACGTGTCATACAAATTTGGGCTCCTTCCAACCACCACAACACTTCATAGACGTATATGGAACAATATTTCCTCGTCAACATCTGCGTAGAAAAACATGAAGGCGTATTTGTCAAAATAGCTTATTATATTATTATAATTTATTTTGTCATAAGTAAATAGTTGGGTGTTTAATCTCCTTAAATACTAGCGTTTGATAAATTTGTCGATAGATTAATTTATTGTACTCGATAAGCTATTTTTGAATAAACAACTCTTATCATCGTCATATTCAAACTCGGTTGGTCAAATTAGCTCATAAAATCATTTGATCAGATTAATCACTCTAATTAGCTATCAATCATTTGTCAAATACCCCTTTATTTGGAAGAAGGAGGCCGGGTTGTTTTCATTCAAATGAACAAGATGTTTTATTATGGAAGATTATTTATCCTTAGCGTTACGATATAGTTACGTGAAGTGTTCATTTTTGTCCACATTTAAGCTATCCTACAATGGAAAACGAGAAGAGAGTAATATCTTTTTATAAATTTGAGGATTACAATTCGTCTTACTATCAATTAGTTTCAATAGTAAATTATTCCTCCTTATTTAGGTTGTCTGGTCCTAATTTTTGAATTCTAATGTGGTATTATTAGAGCTCAGTTTATTGTTAGGCCTTTATAACCGGATATTTAATATTAACAATTGGTTAAGGGTCCTAACCAAATGTTCATTTCTAATACGTTGGTAATGTTTTTTATAAATTCTAACGATACTCACATATGAGGGGAGCGTTGAATACACATTGTTGCCTATATCATGGACATGGTTATTAGAATCTCGATCATGATCTACTATTCTAAGATCTTACAATCCAAAAATTGGTGATCGAACCAGATCTTAATGTTGGCAGAATTGTATAATCCTACACTTAAATATTAAAGTGGAAGGATTATAACACAATTCTACGATGCAACGATCATACAATCTGATCCTATCAATCGTAAAACGTTTTCATATAATCAAGATTTCACTTATGCATATATATATATATATATATATATATATATATATATATATATATATATATATATATATATATATATATATATATATATATATATATTTCTTTTGAACGCCACTATAAAATTCATATTTTTTTATTTGCTATTTAAAAATGATTATTTTAAGTATTTCAAAACTTAATATATGAAGTTAAATTTTCCAAAGCACTCTAATACATATTTGTAGGATAACATGATTTTATAATCTAATTCTACTGATTTCGATCCTACCCTCTTAACGATTATAGATAGAATCCCAATTCTAATAACTTTCATGTTACAACTTATATCTAAAAAAGAGAATGGAATATATCACTTTATGATGCTTAAAGATAGCTTTCTTGCCAAAAGTCAACAGCTATTGTTAGTTGTTTGATATGGTTGTTGGCTTTTTGTTAAATTGTTTCACTTATTTCTTTCTCTGTTCGTATTTACATCTCATCATCATCGTCCTATCCAGTGTATCTCACTTATAAAAAACTATGACATGGTCTGATGAAGGAAAAATGACGGCTACTCATACCCTTAAAGAAGAGCGCCACCAAAAGGAGTCCCCTTACTCGAGAAAGATTAAGAGAAGTACCTGTCACGTGGGAGATAAATAAAACGCATATAGATAAAATCAAAAGCGGAAACAATTGTAAAACTACAAATTAAAACACAAAAAAATGGAAACGAGAAACAGCAAGAGAACAAGTTCACTAATAAGTACTCTAAGGAGAAATCAATAGTCTAAAACATAGATATGACACCTCCAACTACCCCTATCTCTAGTCAGATCTTCAGAGAGATTTAACTCATGCAAGCCAGCTTTAATTTTGATTTTCAAAGTAGCTTAATTTTCTTTTCAAACTTGTCATGATTCCATCTCTTTGTCATCATAAATGAAGTATACTTATGTTATTACTCAAGTAAAATTAAAAACAAGAACTTAAAAATAAAAATTATTTAGAGATTATTACTTCTTATATCACTAAGAAATCATCACAATATTATACTGCACAAAAACTAAAAACTTTTGGGGTCATTTGAATAGTGTATATAAAACTAATAGAGTTGAAATTTTGGGACGAGGATAAGGAAAGTAAAGGGAAAATTTTTATATAAAGAAAATATAATAAAAAAAGTAAATTAAAAACAAAAAAGTGGGACAATATATTAGGAAGGAGGGACTAGGACGAGTAAGTTGTTCAAAACAGACTCGGCGACACGATATTTACATGAACTTGTAACTGAAATCGATTTCAAAATGAACGTAAAATTATATAAAAATCTATTTTCAATGGATGCGTGTGTGGCTCTATGGATAGGCATCTGCATGTGGAGCAGAAGGTTTGGGATTCGACCCCTACTGGGCGCAGGTATTACTTGGAAGATTTTTTGACTACGCGCATCTCTCTTTACTCTCTCCTTGGGCAGACGGGTATGATTTGTCCGCATCTTTCAAGAAAAAGAAAGAAAACCCTCCCCCGGACCTTGCCTTGTGCGGGATATTGGAAGTGTCCGACTCTACTCTACTCTATGTTCACACATAATCGAATTATAAACTCATCTAAAACACTAAACTTAAAATTAATCTGATAATCCGAATAAATATGGAAGCGGGAAGGGCAATTGGGGCGGCATGGTTGCAAGTTGCAAGAAAGAGCAAAATTGGTTTATGATAGGTAGACAGTTAGACAAAGACTAATGAAGTCTACTCCAAATGTCAATGGAATCAAAAAGATGAATACGACGCCGCCGTTCAAGACAAAGCTTCCCTGAAAAGTGATAACTACGTTCTCCGTTACCACAACCCCCCACCCTTGTTGTGAATATATGACTATACTTTTAGTATTCAACAATTCTAGACTCGATTTTAGCGTAACACAACTGCTTACAAAACTACTACTAAGCTTGGGACAAATGGACATTGGACAATGATACTTAATGTTTCTCTATCGATTTGTATTATACCATTAAAAAATTCTCATAAATTTAAGTTATATGATACAAATTTAAAGTAAATGGAGTAATATTTACTCTTACTGCAAGTCTTAGTATGAGATCGTCTCACCACGAGACGAACTCATACAATTAACTTATTTTTCTAATCGATCACTTTTAAGATCACTTTAAGGCCGTAAAATTAATCATTTAATTGTAGTTATTATATGAAGGCTTAAATTGGTCACTATACGTTGTAATTGATTACTTTAGAAATTATAAGTGATTATTTTAAGATTATTAAAAGTAATCACTTTATTGTAAGTGTTCACGTGATCACTTTAAAAAATAGTAAAAGTGCCTTAAATCAACCCAATAAAAATAATTTCATCGTTAGACTGTCTATTTGACTATTTTTTATATTTTAAGTGTGAAAAGTTCACTATTTATTGACAACTCGTATTTACCAATTTGTAATAACTAATCTGGTACACTTTACAAGCAAAACGTCATATTTCTTTTTTGATCCGTCATAAATTAACTGTATTTGATCATACATTGAGCTAGTGAAGTTTTATTTATTCATGCTTAGAATCTAATTTAATTAACGCAAAAATTTTGTAGACATGGTCTCAATCGTATTGAAAGCTGCAACCGTCTATATTAAGCCGGCTAAAAAGCTAAAAATTGAAAAATAAAAATGACTGCTCTTTCAGAAATTAAAGAATAAAAATTTAATTTTGATCTTAAGGGTACCAATCTCAACTAAAAGTAAACCTTAAATAGCTCATTTAAATAAAAAATTTCAATTTTGACCTAAAGTGATCAAATTTTGACGTTAAACAGATCGATTTCTAGCTAAATATGATTCTTTTTTCACACTTTCACAATGGAGAAAATAAACTGGTATTATTCTATGAATGAATCTCAAACAAAAAATGATTGATTATAACACTATTAATTATTAATATGTTGGAATACTGTATAGTACAAGTACTCTTATTCGATGCAATGCAACATGATGGTTCTAATGGACGTATAGAACATAAGTGTAGTTGTACTTTTTAATTATAGATCAATAATAGCGATACTGCTCTTTTGCCCAACAGTTCTTGTTCATGATGGACATGGAAATAAAGTTGTAGGAGTAGTCTTCGATCTCCAGCTATGTTTGCCAATTGATTCAATGAATGTGTTTGGAATTAAACGATTAAGAGTTCATGGTTGCTTTGTTATAAAAAATTTCAATTTTGATCTAAAAATAATCAATTCAGACCTTAAAATGATCAATTCTGATAAGTTATAACTTATAAAAAATTCAACTTTTACCTTAAAGGTATCGATTATGACCTTAAATAGATTAAGTACTAAGCGCATATTGAAAAAAATCATAATTAGACTTAATTAAGTTATCCGTCTCATATTGAGTTCTGTCTCTCCAAAAAAACGGTTATCGGGAACCTATTCCAATGCATTCAACCATGTATCTGATTTAATTATCTCTATTTTAGTGCATTAAAATATTCCATCTTAATTTTATTCTGCTAATAATGCATTCAAAAATTGGGTATTTCAAGTTGGGCCTGATCTTCTATTAACGCCCAGTTACTAGTTGAGTTCAATCTACCGCGAAGTCTACGTGGCCAATAGTTAAATAAAAACAGGCGGTCTTAAGAGAGACTCTCAGGCCTAACTCATTATGTCTTAATTCATACACTTACTTTATATTTTTTTTTATGGGCCGACCTAATTAGAAATAGTCTCTCAAAGAGACCATCTCTCACAAGAATGTGTTAATAAAAATCAACCTTTAAATAGAACACAAATTCTTGAATAAGATTATTTTTATTGGGCTGATCGTTGATCCATGTACATTCAAATTACAATTTAGTATTGTAAAGGTAAAGGACATTCCCAATATCCCGCACAAGGCAGGGTTCGAGTGGGGATCTTTGTTTTTCTTGAAAGATGCGACAAATCATACTC
The DNA here is from genome assembly GCA_019425755.1 of Amaranthus cruentus. Classification (NCBI taxonomy): domain Eukaryota; kingdom Viridiplantae; phylum Streptophyta; class Magnoliopsida; order Caryophyllales; family Amaranthaceae; genus Amaranthus; species Amaranthus cruentus. The sequence goes on along the minus strand of CM033453.1, from coordinate 15,147,799 downwards.
ATTCACTCAAGGAAGGGAGTAAAGAGTGATGCGCGCAGTCAAGAAACCTCCCAACTGATATCTGCGCTCAGTAGGGATCGAACTTCAAACCTTTTGCTCCACATGCAGATGCTCTATCCATTAAATCACAAGCGCTTTTGGTACAATAACATTTACTCCGTTGTTGTGTTTAATCACGGTTTAATCACCCTAAAACAGTAAATGTTGAGCAGTATGATTATGAGTCAGGTCTAGTTGATCAGCGGCAATAATAATACATAGGCAGGATATGAGCCTCTAAGGGTGCAAGTGCAACTAAAAAAATATGGTTGGATTCTGCTTAAACTTGACTAGCTTATTTACTGCATCAACCTCATGAATGGCTTTCACTCTCATAAAGCTCATTACATGACCGCAAACTTTAAATGATTGTAGGAAATAGAACATACAAAAACATCTAGGGGCTGTTTCCCACGTGGGAATGCGAATTGTATTTATGAGATTATAGTTGAGACTTAGAATGAGATTTTGCGATGAAACCTGAGTTCAGACTTTGCAAACATGGTATCGAAGTCAATGTGACAAGAGGTCATGGGTTCGAATCGCAGTTACCCCTTTGAAGTGGAATATTCAACGCATAGCGCATCCACACTTCTAGCCCAATGGGCTCTAATGTGAGGGGCGTGTTATTAGAGTATATAATAAAAATAGATAAGGAATTAGATAAAATTGATTATATTTATAAAATTGTCCTTATTATACTTTTTTCATTGGCAAAAATGTTTTTTTTTATATAAATTTCCTAAGTCTCAACCCCAAATACCACCCTTTCCTAAGATTTATTTGTTAGGACTTTTCCTTCCCAAGTTTCAACTCATCTCCAAGTCTCTTCCTTTAACAATTTCCAATCCCCTTGAACAAACAAGAAAATTTTTATAATTTTACCCCAAAATTCCAATCCTCAACCTCAATTCCTCCTTACCAAACACAACCTATGGCCTATGTGTATTATTCATGAGTATGATATTATAATTAACTAGTATAAAAACCGGTGCATTTTTGCAATGCACAGATATTTAAATATTGACATGTAAAAAAGGCATTAGCTTTAGTTTTTATTTAAATTTTACAATAAAACTTCAAGAGTGATTCATAACTAATTAACATAAAATAAATTTTTAAAAATCTACCTAAAATAATAAAGATACATAATGTTGTAATTATACCACTTTCGAAAACTTTACTAAAACAACTTGTTATAGGGACTTAATTGTCACAAATGATCTTTAATATGGTAATAGTTATCTTTGTTTAATTTTGTGTAGATTTAAAATTCTAATTGTAAAGTTACAGGTGCTCTCTTGAGAGACCTTCTTTTTTAAAGACGACTCTCAAAAATCCAGCCCAAATCTATATTTAGAGTTGTAACAATATATATTTAGAGTTGGACTGGGCTTTTGAGAGCCGTCTTTACAAAGACAGTCTCAAGTAAGAATTTGTGGTAAAGTTAATGCCACATAAGCACAACACCTATAATACTTTGTCATTTGGCAAGAGTGCTACAAACATGACATTTGTCATTTAGCAACTCTTTTATACTACAATTCGGTGACGGAGCAACATTGTAGCACCTGGGGTCACGTGTCCCTAGACGTTTTTTTTAAAATATTTAACGTGGACATTTTTATTAGTAAGAATAAAAGTGTAAAATTAATACTGAAGTCTTTTGATGTTAAATACTCCCTCATTTTAGTAATTTTGTCTTATTTATTTATTTTATCTCATTTGTTTTAATAAGGTCGGTTGATTTAATTTGTTCAATTTTTTTTATGGTATGTCAATTTTAAAATTTTAGCGAATAAAACTCTGCCCAAATCTCGTCTATTAGTTGGTGCCCCCTAGGACTCCGGACCCTAGATCCGCCACTGCTACAATTGTATGGTATGATGTATGATTATACACAATCAAGTATATAGAAGGCAATGTCAAATCTTACAAGTTGGATAATTTAGAATATAAAAGGTTAACTACATAAGTTTACTGATATCAAAATATAAAAAATTTTATAAATTATGTCCAGTGAATATTGATACCAAGTAATATGAAAATAGTGGCAACAAAAGACTGTAAAATTGTAACTTAATAATAACACAAATTCTTGTGAGAGACGGTCTCTTTGAGAGACCATCTCTAATTGGATTGGCCCATTAGGAAAAATGTAGAGTAAATATAGGCAATAAGCTTTAATGGATTGGGCCTGAGAGACGTCTCTCAGAAAGACGGTCTCTAAGGAGACTGTCTGTAATAATAAAGATAAAAAGGTAAAAACGCATGTCCAAAAAATAAGAGAACTAAGCAAATTGGGAAAATTGGGCTAATGGCCATCGAACATTTGCTGGACACTGGGCTCAGTTCTGCCGCAAGCCTTTAAGTTAGCTACTGGGCCCAGTTTTGCCACAAGCCTTTCATGGCTTAATTACCAACATTTGCTCTCTTGAAAAATCGTTTTTTGTAAAGACAACTCTCAAAAGTTTATCTTAAAACTATAGTTAGAGTTGTAACAATATATATTTAGAATTAGACAGGGCTTTTGAGTGCCGTCTTTACAAAAGACGGTCTCAAGTAAGAATTTGTGAATTACCAAAGTCAAACGCCGCGCAAGGATTTTTGTATGAGACGGTCCAATCGTGAGACATGTCTTATATTCTGTTAAATAGTTCAATAAGAAAAACATTTAGCATATGGAATTCTTGTATTGAGGTCGTCTCACAATGTGACGTTCTCATACAAGACGGGTTGAAATAGATTTTGTTACTTTATTTACTACTCCCTCCTATTCAGCACAAGTGTCCCATTTCCATTTTGGGTCAAGTCCTCAAATGTCCCATTTTCTTTTTTAGTATGGTTTTTTTACCCTTATGCCCTTATAAGTTCTTCCTAT
>CM033453.1:15072379-15139879 GCA_019425755.1 Amaranthus cruentus | reverse complement strand
GCCATCCCAGCTACCCTCGAACAATTTCAAGCTTCCAAACCATCACATTAAGAACCAGACAGACGATACACACCATAACCCACCAGAAAAAACAGAGCAAAAACCAGAAGAAGCCCAACGATTAAGAACCCACCATAACCCACCAGCCCCAAAAGGAAAACGGCCCACCCTAACAAAAGCAACGCCAGTGGTACCCGCCGCCATAGAAAATATAAGCCCAGCAACCAGATAAAACGCAAAACCCAAAGCAAGAAACAAAACAGGGGCAAACCTCAAAGAGAAAAACAAACCCAGATCTACACGCCTCCAAAAACACGAGCCCAAAAACCTAGCTTTCTAAACTCCAGAAGCAACAGACAAGAAGCTTACCAAAATCAACGCCAGAGGTACCCGCCGCCATAGAAACTTCGAGCCCAGCAACAGATAAACGAAGAAACCCAAAGCAAGAAACAAAACAGGGGTAGACCGTAAAAAGAAAACAAAACAGAAACCCGCACAAACAGAGAGGAGCTCCCAAAAACAAACAAACGAACAAAGCCAAAAACGCATCTAAGAGGAAGGAGGAAAGCCGGCAAGAAAACGAGCGTCGCCGTGAGGCCCAACAAAGGGATGGAAAACCAAACCCTAAGAGAGCCTCTCTCTCTCTAAAAACCTCTCACTACATTTTTATTATTATATATATACATACATATATATATATATATATATATATATATATATATATATATATATATATATATATATATATATATATATATATATATATTATATGTATATGTATATATATGTATATGTATATATATGTATATATATTATATAAATAATAATATATATATATATATATATATATATATATATATATATATATATATATATATATATATATATATATATATATATATATATATATATATATATTATAACAATCTAAATGAATACGACCACATTTCAAATTACATAAAACGACAAAGTTCCAATTCACGTAATATTGCAAAATATAACAAAGTTTCAAATCAAACAATTAAATATACATGATAGTTAATATGTAATTTTGAAAAAAGATGTAAAAATCAATCCATGGATCAGATCTGAGTTCGATCTGGGTCTCAAACATATGAACCTGGATCCAAACCGTAAGTTCATACTTCATAGACCCGGATCCACAAGGTCTAATAATAGGTGGATCCAGACCTTTAAATCAGGGTCATGTCGGGTCTAGATCCTTTATGTCCAAGACCCATGTCCAACCCTCCTATGTTTTAGCACTTTATCAATGATACTACTAACGGCCCGTTTAGTAGATGGCAATAAACGATAGTAATGGGCATGAAAAACAAGTGTAATTTTGGTTGAAAAATCTCTTTGTTACCTTGATGGTCATGCTCTTCCAACTTTAATCATCTTATTTTCTTCATAAAATCAATTCCAATTCATTACAATTGGAAAAGGTGATATTAGATGGTAATGAAAATTTGTAAACAAAAAAACTTTTTGTGATCAAAGTTTCATTACCATGGGAATGATATGGAATTTTTTATGAAATTTTACACTATAAATCATTCGTATTACCGTCATTTAGTACCACTAACCAAAGCGGCCATGCTCAAGCACTTATGGAACCTAGCCAGAAAGAAGGATAACTTATGGGTTAAGTGGGTGCACAACTACTATATGAAATCGCAAGAAGTCCATATTGTGACGGTGTCAATTAATTCTTCTTGGAGCTTTAAGAAAATCATTAGCGACAGAGACATGGTAGACCAGTTAGGGATTGGGAGGTTATAGCTAAACGGGGCAAGTTCGTTATTGGAAAAGTGTACAATTTGCTTATCGCTGATGCCCCCAAGGTGCCATGGGGGAACATCATGATCAAGAATATCGCTAGCCCTAGCGCAAGGTTCATTACATAGTTAGCTATCCATAATAGGTTAGCAACCAAGGACAGAGTTAGAAATTAGATTGAGAATGTGAATGAAAATTACGTGATGTGTGACAGGTTAAATGAATCTACTCAGCACCTGCTTTTTGATTGTCATTATGCTCAAGATATCAGAAGGCATCTTTTTAGTTTCCTTCATCAGAGGCTAGAGGACACCAACTTCCCCGATGAAATCTTGACGATGAACAAATTGAATAATAAGAAGACTAATCGAGCGTAGCTCATGGTAGGTGTTTGGAATTAGATGATCTACAACTGGATGCATCGCAACAGGCTAATTTTTGATAACCACTCGTGTTATCCATAGGATGCTATTAATGGTATAATCTTTAGGGTGGCAGGACGAATGAGTGATAGAATGAGAGATGTGCTTGTAACTAGATAGGGGTTTTTTTTGTTTTGGGGGGTGTCTTGGTACTATCGCTCTCTCCAATTTTTTTAAGTCTGAGCGTAGGCTAGCTTGAAGGGGCTAAGTTGGAGTTAATCTCCTGCTTTGCTTCTATTTCGCTTTTCCTTTTTGTTAAAAAAAAAAGAAGAAAAAAACTCACTCGAACACCTCCCTCCACCCTTCTCACCACCACCCTCTCCCCTTCCCACCAAAACCCTCATCCTAGTCCAGCCACCACCCACCAATGACCAAACCATCCCCGGCCTCTTCTCACCTCTAGTAAAATTGTTATAACTGATGCAAGAAAGAAAGCGTAAAGATTGACAAAAAACTAAACACACAGAATTTACGTGGTTCGCCGACAATATGTCGACTATGTCCACAGGCAGGGGCGAGAAAAGTTTTATTACTAGAAGAAACCCAAAATACAGATATTGGCTAGGTTACAGAAAATAGGAGTTTATAAATTACTCTTAAACAGAAAACCTTAGCTAAACAGATTTTTGGATGATTCAAAACTAATGCCCCAGACTCCTTTTATAAGGAGAAGAATAACAAGCCTTTGTTATTCTTCCGATGTGGGATCATGGAAAAACTTCAATCTTCCGATGTAGGATTCAAGGCATAACCTTACAAACCTCCACCTTGACTTGAATCCTCTCAGCAACAACAGATAACAGATGTACTATCCACGAGTACCAGACACAACTCCTCTGCCTCAGATTTTTTCCCCTAGAGGGCAATCAACAACTTCCCACATTTAACAAGTCCAAGCAATGTTGGAACTTGCTATGCGGAACAGACTTGGTGAACATATCAGCAGGATTATCAGCAGTACCCACTTTGTTCACCTTAATTATCTTCTCATTCCTTAGGAAATGATATCTAACATTAATGTGTTTGGTTCTCTCATGATGGACTTGATCCTTAGCCAAACATATGGTACTAAGACTGTCGCAATACACGATAGCCTGATCATGATATAAACCCAGATCACTAACCAGTCCTTTCAACCAGATTCCCTCTTTTGCAGCATTTGTCAAAGCCATGTACTCTGCTTTCGTAGTCGAAAAAGTCACTGTAGGTTGCAAAGTAGCCTTCCAACTAACAACAGAACCACCAAGAGTGAACACATAACTAGTCATAGATCTCCTACTATCAACATCTCCAGCATAGTCAGAATCGGAGTAACCAGTAACCAAACACTGTATATCGCCTCCATAAATGAGACCAACATCAAAAGTACCCTTGAGGTACCGAAATATCCTCTTCACAGCTTGCCAGTGCTCTTTTCCAGGTTGTGACATAAACCTACTGACAACACTAACAGCATGTGCAAGATCAGTTCTAGTGCAGACCATTGCATACATCAAGCTTCCTACTGCACTAGCATATGGAACTCGAGACATGTACTCCTTTTCTCCAGCAGATTTTGGTGTAAAAGAAACAGACAAATGAATATTTGCAGTAGATGGAGTATCTAAGGCTTTAGCATTAGACATGCCAAACCTGGACAATGTCTTCTGAATATACCCTTTTTGAGACACAAAGAGTTTATTCTGGCTTCTGTCTCTGTAGATCTCCATTCCCGAAATTGTTTTTGCAGCACCCAAATCTTTTATCTCGAACTCAGCACTCAAAAGACCCTTCACATACTCGTTTCCAAGTATAACGACTCATAATGCTCTACTAGCATCACAAGTCACTCATAATGCTCCACCTGCATCACGAGTCCACGAGGCATGCTCCACCTTGAGGTTGTGCACACCTGCACACGTGAGCTCCCTCACACCACCCCTAAGGGCCTATGCCAATGGGTCCAACATAGTAAAGAATCTACTAGGACTGTCAGAACATCCTACCTTCTTTACCTCTATCTTCCTGTACGTGCATTGCGAATGAAATCTGACCACACCGTCTTTTCCCGAACATCGAGTACCTGATCACTAAACACACAATCGTAGTACACAAAAGCTAAGCAAGGTTGATCACAAAAAACCATCACCGAGATAAAGATACAATCAAACCCAGCGAACACAACCCAAGCTTCAACCGATGTAACTAAGCACCTAACATCATTCTCGTACATAAGAAACACAACAGTTGATCCAAGCAGACCGTAGAGAGAACAAATCTCTACCTGCCAGTGCCCCCACCCAGGTTGAGTCACAAACCTGCAAATGACACTTCTAGCATGCGCAAAACAAGTACACATCACAGCATACTTCAAACACCGAACTGTAACTCTAGACATGTAGACCGACTTAGGCTCAAAATGAGGTAATATAATTTAGCTAAGTAACACTACTAGTCTATACAACAGTTCCCACACTCTGCTCATACGTAAAGTCATAGCAAACGACTACGCCCGCTCACTATACTCTACAACGTGCTCATAAGTTGGAGGACCAAGTGACTCCACAAAAACGGCTACCAACCTTGTCAATCCCACAAGGTTTGATGCATAACCTACCACACTTATAGCAACCAAAACAACAATCAGAGAGATACCTGGGGTAGCATCAACACCATCGATCCAGGGTCGAACAGAAATGGATGAGAGGTTAACCTCATACTCCACCTCAAACTCGGTACCACTATCACCACAACCAGCAGCTGCAAAATACACAACATCACACCAAAGCCCTAACAAGACTCCAAACATGAGATAGCACGATACCCTACTGAGCCACACCACACAATGCTCACAAAATCCAAGATCCTTGACCTTGTAGTCACATAGAAGATCTCCTTTCAACAGAACTTGCATCCCTTTTTCACTCATATGACCAAGCCTCATATGCCACAGTTTAGTCATATTATCCTCGTGAACCTCTAATGATGCAACAACAGCTAAACCAGACAACGTAAAGCCTTGCAATAAATACAAAGTACCACGTTTAACACCTTTCAGAACCACATTGGAACCTTTGCAGACATGTAACATTCCACCTTCACCCTTGAAACTGAAACCTTTGCTGTCTAAAAGACTAAGTGATATCAGATTCTTAGTCATTGATGGAACATGCCTAACATCGTTCAATGTACAAAATTTACCATCATGTGTCCGTATTTTAATCGAGCTAATACCAACCGCCTTGCATATAGCACTGTTGGCCATAGAAACATTACCTCCATCTATCTGTTCATAGGTTGTAAACCATTCTCTGCGTGGACATATATGATAAGACGCCCCTGAATCCAGAACCCACACATCAGGTTGACGTGTTTGTTCATCAGCGACCAAAACAAAATCATCTTCAGAATTGGTGTTTTCTTCTGCCAGGGCGACAGAACCAGATTTGTCTTGCTGCTTCTTTTTCTTAGGGCGATCATTCTTCCAATGCACCTGCTCCTTACATTAATTACAGATTTCTGTAGGTTTAGGACCCTTGGGACCAGATTTATTAAATTTCTTCTTCTTTGAATTTTCCTAACCCTTACCCCTTATTGCTACTAACCCAGCAGCCTGATTATCTGTAACACTACCAGTCGCCTTATGGCGCAACTCTCTAGTAAGAAGTGATGATCTAACTTCTTCTAGAGTTATAGTATCTTTACCAACAATAAACGACTGAACAAAATTATCATATGACAATGGTAAAGAAACTAACAGAATTAAGGCTGCATCTTCATCCTCAATTTTAACATCAATATTACGCAATTCTAATAAAATTGTGTTTAATTGATCTAAATGCTCTCGAAGAGACATACCTTCTTGCATTCACAGACCGAACAAACGTTGTTTCAAGAGCAACTTATTGGTCAAAGACTTCGTCATATATAGACTTTCCAGTTTCAACTACAGACCTGATGTTGTTTCCTCCTCGGCAACCTTGGTGATGATGTCGTCGGCGAGACAAAGCATAATTATCGAATGCGCCTGTTCCTCCAGAATGGCCATCTCAGTGGATTCGGCATCAATTGTCTTCTTTGACAATGGTGTCCACAAGCCTTGTTGCTTTAACAAAGCCCGCACCTTGATCTGCCATAAACTGAAACTATTCCTGCCCGTGAATTTGTCAATCTTCACATTCATCGCAGACATCTTTCTTACCAGAAAATATATCCGGCTCTGATACCAGTTTGTTATAACTGATGCAAGAAAGAAAGCGTAAAGATTGACAAAAACTAAACACACAGAATTTACGTGCTTCGCCGACAATATGTCGACTACGTCCACAGGCAGGGGAGAGAAAAGTTTTATTACTAGAGGAAACCCAAAATACATATATTGGCTAGGTTACAGAAAATAGGAGTTTATAAATTATTCCTAAACAGAAAACCTTAGCTAAACAGATTTTTGGATGATTCAAAACTAATGCCCAAGACTACTGTTATAAGGAGAAGAATAACAAGCCTGTTATTCTTCCGATGTGGGATCATGAAAAAACTTCAATCTTCTGATGTGAAATTCAAGGCATAACCTTACAAAAACTTAACCCTGTTGCCGCCAACCAAACCGCCATACTTAAACTAGACCAACAACTTTTTCTCTGTTTTGCATTTTGGTTGATATGATGATGCTTATTATGACAACTCAACCGACCACGCTGCCCAACTAAGTTCCATGTGAAGTACAACGCTTATCCATAATTCATATCTTAACTACTCTTGCTTTTTTTAATGAATTTCATTTTGGTTTTGAATAAGTACTAGGAAAAATTATAACCTGCACGGAATTGTATTATATAAGGCAATGTTTTGCAAAGAATTGTATTATATAAAGTAGTGTTTTGTAAAGAATTGTATTATATAAGTTAGTTTTTTGTGCAGGTCAATGTTAATGTTAATAGTCAACTGACGAAAATCAGTAAAAAGTAGTGTTTTGCAAAGAATTGTATTATATAAGGTAATTTTTTGCAAAAATTTTTATATAAGGTAGTTTTTTAAAAAAATGTGTATAGATTAGGTAGTTTCTTATAATTTTTCATAAGTACTAATCAAGATACATTTAGTGCGATAAATAGCTAGCCAAATATTGTAATACCAGGGGAAGCTATTATTTCGAACTGAAGAGAGAAAAATAGCCAAAATACTAGCGAAAATAATTTATTTTTTTTAGGAGAGCAAAACTAATGGTATGAGAAAGTTAAAAATTATAAGTTTATGTATTTAAATAGGAAAATTTGTTAAGTTAAGACAAAATGTCTGTTCAATTTTTGGTTTAAAAAATCAACAATAAAATATAAAATTTTTAACGTATGTAGAGACTCAAACCACATACAACATTTAACTACCTTAAACATTAAACTTTATTTAAATTTGTAAAATTTAATCAATCTGTATATAATATATGTGAATTAATTATTAATGGGATCGAGTTTAAAATACAATAGTAGGGTTGTAAATTCAGTTACTCGGTCAGGTTTTGGGTCGGCTTTCATTTGGTTTGGATATTCTCGGGTTCGGTTTTCCCAGGTGATTTAGCACTTTGAATCGGGTCGATTCGGTTACGGGTCCAATCGAGTGCGGGTCTATATCGGGTTAATACCACACCGTGTCGGTTTCGAGTCATATCCATTTCATTTTGGATTTGTATCGGGTTCGGTTAATACAATTCGGATACAAATCGGTTATGCTGCAGGTCGAATCGAGTTCGATTAGACTATGGGTCGGGTCATTTTTTGTTTTTAGGTTAACGTTAATTCAAATTATTTTGGTTCGGGTTGACTTTTGATCGATTATATCATTTTTGAGTTGTGCGTTTAGTTCTTCTAGGAATTCGGGTCGATTAAAATCCAATTCAATTGAGTTTTATGTTGAATGAAATTTATGGTTATTATACAATTAATTTATGTTGAAGTTGTCTGGGATTGGAGAATGAAGAGTTGTATTCGGTTAATTAAGTTGTTGGTTACTAGACAAATTTGGTTTAGCCTAAGAAAAAGTCGATAAGATTTAATTGTGGGCCTGCATTTATTATTTAATTCTAACTGTGATTCAATTCAATCAAACTTATTATTAACTGAATTAAACCTTGTTACAGTTAAATCAAATTATATCGCATAATCACATTATTGGGTTAATCTCGAGTGTTGATTATGTGTCATTTTGGGTGGGATTATGTCGAATACCTATCGGGTTAAAGATGGGTTCGAGTTGTAACAGGTCGGCTGCAAATCGAGTTTGGTTAACCACATTGTCAGGTCAATCTCGGGTGTCGGTTGTTCTTGAGTCGGGTACCGGTTAATTATTGGTCTAAAATAATCGGGTACATGTTGGGTTACGGGTCAACATCAGGTCAAGTTTCGACGGTTACAGGTCACTGCACCTCGGGTTAATCAACAGGTCGAATACAGATCGATTTCGGACGGTATTACAGATCGGGTGAATTTTTTACGGACGACAAGTTTGAATCAAGGTGCCAGGCATCTCCGACTCTTGGCGTAATTTCGCCTAAATGTATTACGAGTCATTATTTTACGGAAAAAAAAAAACTAAAATAGAAAAGCATTAAATTTTAAGAAATGTAGACAACCTAAATGTAGAAAAAAAGATTGAATAAATTAAGAAAATATACAAATTTACTCTCTGTATTCACTATCTTTGTCCTATTTGATGATTTGAGCACGTGTGTGAATTATTGGAACTTTAATATCATTAAGTATGCATAACTAAAATTTATTAAAAGTCAGATGTTAATAATCCTTGCGTTTGAGACGAATCAAAGAAGATCTCACCTGACTATGTTTTAACTTATCGATTAAGAATAATATACAAAGTAATACTCCCTTCATTTCAGTTGACTAGTCCCATTTGACTTTTTAACGGATTTTAAGGGTTGAGTGGGGTCCATTAAAAAGGTGGTAGTTGGGTATTTTAATTGATTAAATTAATTGTAAAGGTGGTAGTGGAGTATTGGGAATTGGAAAAGTTGGGGTATTTAGGTAAGAAAAGGTTAGCCAAAAAAGGAAATGGGACAAGTGGTATGAAAATGCCAAAAAAGGAAATGGGACAAATAAACTGAAACGGAGGGAGCAGTACACTGTGAAATAGTGTCAAAAAAATAAATGGAACGATATTGTTGAAACCAAGAATGTATAAAATAAGATTGTATTTATAGTTATATTCACCCTACACACTTGTGAAATATAGACAACCTAAATGTAGGAAACAAAAGATTTATAAGCATTGCATTAATGTAACCAATAGGAAAATAGGAGTATAACGAACAAAAACAAATGCAAATCAAAAGTATTTTATTTGTAAACCATCTTAAAATATTCAATTCTCAAAATAATACTACCTCCTATTGAGGCTATTTATTTTTTTGGCACTATTCACTCATCACTCTTAATTTCTATTTTACACTTAATTTATAAGTTAAAATATAGTCATTTGGGATCTTGTTTGATTCGTCTCAATACAAGGATTATTAAATCATTTTTTTTTTAATTTTTAATTAAGAATAATTTGATATATATTAAGAGTTAAAATATTATCTCGGCAAGTGTGAAAAACTAAATGGGACATTTGGGCTGAATATGAGGGTGTATTAAATTAAGAAAAACAAAAAGGTCTTATAATTACTTTTTTTTTTGAAAAACTTATACTTACTTGAAAAAAGAAAAATTATATAAGAAACTACCTAATTTATAGGCTTATTTGCAAAAAATTATCTTATATATGTTTTTTGCAAAAAACTAACTAATATAATATATTTCTCGGCAAATGACCATCATTTAACGGAAGACGTTAGTTGACCGTTAAGTTTAAGGGTTTGACCAATTTGAGAGATTAACTTGTTTATATGACAGTATCTCATTGGTCCTCGTTTTTTAAATAATTAAAATTAAAACATATAATTCAACAAAATAAAAATAAAAGATATTTGACGTCATTTTACCCATCATAACGATTTTTTTCTAAAAAAAGAGCGTCGTGGTTACCCATATGGGGTAACTCTTTTGAAAAACCGGTCAAAACAAGTATTTATTTGTCTATTTTTCGATACATAAACTGAAAAAGATATTTAACGTGATTTTTACCCATCATAATGATATTTTTTTCAACAATCGGATGTCGCGATTATTCTTATGGGATAACTCTTTAGAAAATCTGGTCAAAACAAGTACTTATTCGTCTATTTAATTTTTCGAAGTAGCATATTCGCGATTTTTTATTATTATTTTGTTAATTTATGTGTTTTAATTTTAAACTATTTAAAAATACGAAGATCAATGAGATAATGTCACATAGACAACTTAACCTCTCAAATCGGTCAAACCCTCAAACTTAAAGGTCAACTAACGTTTTCCGTTAAGTGGTAGTCATTTGCAGAGAAATATATCAGATTAGGTAGTTTTTTGCAAATAGACCTATATATAGATTAGGTAGTTTCTTATAATTTTTCCTAAAAAAATGAAATAGAATATGTATTTTTGATAAATTAAATTATATAAGCTAAAAGGTCAAAAATCGATTAATATGAATAATATTATAGTCATAGATAATAATAGTATAGTCAAGAAGATATAAAAAAAATAAGAAAATTGGGTGTTGTGGTGGGGTTCGACTTGAAGCAAGTGAACTGTTAGAGTTGCCCGAGTTGTTGATGGTGGAGTGGTGTCGAGGTAGAGTGGTGATCGATTCTGTTTGACGACTCTAGAATTTCGGGTTTAGGGTTATGTGGTAGTGGGTGGCAAATGGGGTGTCACCTGTAGACTATAGTGGTGGGTTGTAAAGAGTTTGTAGATTGTATGGTAGTTGGCGGTGAGGCATTCGCCGTAGTGAGGGTTGTAGTCAAGGTCAGTCCTAGATATTTTGGGGCCCTAGGTGAAATAGCATGTTGGGGCCTTTTGTCTTTGCAATTTTCACCTCTACGGACCCTTTTACAACCATTAATTTTGTTGTTTTGACGTGGGGCCCTAGGCGACGGCCTCTCTTACCCACCCTTAGGGTCGGCCCTGGTTGTAGTATAGTGTAACTGTATGGTAGTTGGCGGTGAGGCATTCGCCGTAGTGAGGGTTGTAGTGACGGATTTTTTTATCTTTAAAAATTTTGTTTAGATTTTCGTTTTTGTTTTGGCAAATTGACCTGGTAACAGGTAATCTTAGTTCATCCTAGATAAAGACCCTAAAAATTAGGATTATTCAAGATTTACCCATTAGATGAAATTATTATGGAAAAATTAATAAAATATTGGATTACACGGGTGACTTTTCCCAAAAAGTATTGTAATAACAATAATGAAATCATCATTAAATTTTTACGAAAACCTTTTATTGAGAAAGTGAAACAAATCAGAGATAATAGCAACAGTTTCTAACTTTAGTTTTAGTATATAAATAAATAAATATATAGATTACAGATTCAAGTCCTCTCTTGAGAGACCGTCTATAGTATAGACGTCTCTCAAGAGCCCAACCCATATCTCCTATTTAACTTACAAAATCACCAATCAGTTTTTTTTAATTTATAAATTGTGTCAGCCCCAAAACCCCAACCCATAAATTGTATAGACGGTCTCAAGTAAGAAATTGTGTTACAGATATTATTGCTTGTGGCATTGTATGGCAATATGGCATGCATAGTCAACAAACTTGTATTATACGTAGTATGTATACATCCTTCATTTTATTATACTTATTACATTTGACTTATGTTAATATGATTATTTATATATTGAAATATGTACATTGAAAAATTATAAAAAGTTAATAAGAGTATATTATGAAAATATGCCATTAGATGATTCAAATAAGATCTCACTTGATTATATTTTTACTTACACATTTGTAGCGTAATATATAAAACAAGCTAGAACGATGAACAATGTCGTAACAATAATGTAGCAATTATTGCAAAACAGATAAAGTATGCACTGTTTTTTGTAGTTTGCCATGGCAAGAGCGCAAGACCCAGTCAGAGTCGTTTTGAAAATTTTGAGGGTCCAGTGCAAATTTTTTTTATTTTGCGTCTTATTTATAGTAAATATATTTATTTTATTAATAAACTTAACATATTTCTTTTTCGATTAACGTTTTCATATACGGGAGAAGAAAGAGGGTCATGTACGGTCGTTCACCTCGCACACCCTCAAGTACCCCTGAGACTAGAGGTGTTCAATGGGTCGGGCCCCCATTTTGAGCCCTTATCCAGCCCGTTTTTAGAAGGGCTTTATAAGGGCCGGGCCGAAAATGGGCCGGGCCTAAAACGGGCTCTATTATTATTAAAATGGAGCGGGTTGTAAGAGGGCTTAAAATGGGCTGAAAACGGGCCTTTGTAAATTTAATATGGGCTTTGAAAATTTTAAATTGTTGATGCCCTGATCTCAACAAACTGTTTTCAACTTTTCATGGGAGATTAGCTACGTGACTGTGAGTATTTTTTTTCTTTTTCTCTATAAAAAAATTTAAATTTAGAGATTGTAATTTGTTTGTAATTTAATTCTTTTGAAATTTTATGGATTGTTTATTTAGTAATTCTTTGATTGAAATAATTTCACTAAGCTTAGGAAGTATAAATTTTCTTGGAGTTCAAATTCCTATAGAGTTAATTATACACACATACACTCTTTTTTTTAATTAAATTAATAAAGCCTTCAATATATATTAGTAATGTCTTAATTAATTATTTTGACAAAGTATAAATGGAAAATTTCTTTTGGATTACCTTGCCGCCAGTTACAATTAATATTTATAATACTTCTACAGGAAGAAAATTGAAATTTGTATTTTTATTTCTAGATTTTTTATAATTTTATTTTGATTCTGAATATTATCATTATCAAAGTGAATTATAAAACGGGTCGGGCCGGATTGGGCCGGATTTTAAAGCCCGGCCCATTTTCGGTCCATTTTTATTTTTGAAAGACCCGACCCGGCCCGGCCCTTATCCGGCCCATTGAACACCTCTACCTGAGACCCACTAGACACGTAGAGTCTCCTAGGCATATGATTCTTAGAACTATTGACCGAAACTTTTAATTTATTTAATTAACCAAAAGTATTAAGTCATCTTTTTAATATTTTTGTTTAATCCAGTTGTTTAATATACTTCCTCCGTTCAAAAAATACTTGCAACATTTGCTTTTTTACGCAGTCCAATGCACTAATTTAATTTTTAATATTTATAATTATGTATAATATAAAATTATAAAAATTTGATATTAAAAATTTTTGCATCGAGACGAATCAATCAAGATCCTACTTGACTATGTATTAACTTATAGATCATAAATTGATCACAAATTAAAGGAGATAAGTGAATAGTGCTTGTTTTTCTAATGTTGCAACTATATTGGAACGTAGGAAGTAACTAAAACCCAAATCGATAATTTTTTGACTGTTTAACCTAACAAAAAAGTCGAAAACAAACTTAAAAAACAATAATACTTCCTTCGTTCCTTAATACTTACTGCTAAATGTGATATATTGGATGGAAAAAATGTCACAATTAGAGGAACTAAAAACTCTATGTGAAACACCTGATATCCCCTTCCAACACTGTGCACTGCGTCACAGCACAACAAGGGGTGCTTTGCTTTTAGTGAGCAATCAAACTGTCACTTTTCATTCGATTGTCATCCACCCAAATATAGAAGGGAAAAAAAAAAGAAAAGGGTACAGCAATTGAAATGTCCCAATTTCCAAAGGGGTATTGTTATAAAACGCCACCCTTTTCATTTTAACGCCACCCCTATTTTAAATTAATAAATAAAATGATAAAAATGTCCTTGGACTTAAAACGACTCCGTAAGTTATTAAGTTGTTATAATACGCCACCCTTTTCATTTTAACGACACCCTTTTATATTGAATTTACTTTATTGCCCCTTATTATTTTCGAACTCAAAAACTGTAACATCTCTCTAAAAAACCCTAAAAAAAATCTCTGAAGTAAAAGAACTTAAATTTTACAATCGAACAACAATGGCGAACCAAAACGATCATGAAAACGACTCGGTAAGTTATTAATTGTTTCAAATTTTTTCAAAAAAAAAAAAAAACATACAAAAGGGCCCACACGCACGAATTAGGTCTGGTGACCATGGTACCACTGACCTAAAATGCGCGTGGGTACCATGGCACAACTTACCTAAACAGTGCGTGGGTACCATGGTTCACAGACCTGAAATGCGCGTGTGAACCATGGTTGGACTGACCTAATTTGCGCGCGTGAACCATGGTTCACATGACCTAATTTGTGCGAGTTGCAATTTTTTTTTTTTTGATATTTATTAATATTAATAATTGTTATTATTGTTATTTTATTATATTAATTTTGTTATAATTAATTAAATTATATAATTGTTAATATGTTATTATTAATTAAAATATTTATTTAATTTATGTGTTTTAAATTATTTACTTATTTGTTTTGTATTAATTAATTATTTATTAATTTGTTATTATTATTAAGTAAATTATTTAGTTATTATTTTGTTATTATTAATTAAATTATATATTTGTTTTATGTGTTTTAAATTATTAATTGTGTTATTTTATATGTAGTTAAGTAATTATTTTAAAGTTGTAATTTATATTTGCAGGACTTTGAAAACTTAGGTGATAACATAGATTATTCTCATAGATTTGTTACGGATAGAGAATTTGATTCCGTAAATGAATTACATAGATGGGCTGATGAGATAGCAATAGAAATTGGTTTTAAATTCGCACGTACTTCTTATAAACGTAAGGAAGGACGCACAAGAGTTAGTGTATACTTACGGTGTCATAGACATGGTAGACTTAGGGGTGATGTGAGTAGCCTAGATAATGCTGCTAGACCCGGTTCTAGAAGTAGTGCGTGTGGGTGCAAATTTATGATTGTAGGAACTAGCCGTAATCCAGAAGAAAGACCTTGGACGATAAGAGTCTGTCCAGGCGAAAAAGGCAGACATAACCACCAGTTTTTTGTATATAGAGAAGGTCAAGTAAGAACAACTAGGATGAACGTAGATATTAGACAACATATACACGATCTAACTTCAACTGGCATGAAACCAGCCTTCATTATGACGTCAATTCGAATGAACTTCCCTTAGACATGGATTCCCCTTAGACATAAATTTGTTCGTGCGTGGACGAATGACTGTATGCACTTTGGTAACCACACTACCAATGGCGCTTGAAATGCAACAACACAGACAGCAATACACACACCTCTATTTGTCACTGGAATCGTGCGAGGATGCTATACACAGGATTGGTGGACATGCACATGGACCAGCTAGTTTCGATCATTGGATGGACGCTATAAATATGTATGCTGCAGCAACGTTTCTCAATATCGCCATTGCTTATTATGGTGCTGCCGACTGTAATACTTATAGGAATTGGTTAATTCTTCCACTTAGAAGAACAGGGGGAGCTCAAGGCGTACACAAACTTGTACATATTCTTTGGGTGAACAACAATCATTATGTTCAACTATTAATGAACGATGATACATCTCCACTTCCGCCAGTTCAGGAAAATTGGAGAGATGCAGCTGAACCCACATGTAGAGATTTCGAACGACAGTATCGCAGTAGAATTGCACATTGGCAGAGACTGGTAGGTGTACAAGAACAACGTAATAATAATCCGCATAGCATCAACTTAGATAGTCCATAGTCGTTCATTTGTACCATTACATTTATTTATGTAGTATAAATTGTATATAATATGTTCATTTGTACCATTACATTTATTTATTTAGTGTAAATTGTATATAATATGTTCATTTGTACCATTACATTTATTTATTTAGTGTAAATTGTATATAATATGTTTATTGTGTTCATTTAATTAATAGAAGGACATAAGCGTGTAGATGATTAAAAATATAGCACAATAATAAAACAAGTTAATTCAAATACATAGCAACATAAAAAAGCTGTTTAAAAATTCTAATACATCAATACGCCCCATCCTTAAAAGCTTGCCATTCGGCAAATAAATCCCTAAGATCATCCAAAATCCCCTCAACATTCTCGTTATCTCGGTCGCCATTGCTCCACAGGTCCCATCCTTAACAATGGCGCAAGCCGGACCGAAAATTCGTTTGAAAACTGCAAATCAAACGAAATCATAACTATTAGACAACCAAATATATTAATGTAAACAGATTTGAAAATTTACTTGCACTTACGTAATCCGATTTGCTATCCGCTGAAGCAAAGCCACGGGGGGGTCCGTCACCAGGGATGATACATGCATGGGTACACGATCTAAACCAGTCGATGTACTCGTGAATGTACTCGATGGAAAATCCGCAAGACGCAGCTCTTGATCACCAACTCGGGCACAATAAGGGAACCTACTCCATGTCAACGAGTAAGAACTAGTACCAAAGGACAGTGAGTAGACCCCCTTAGCTGGTGGGTGAGCCTCAGAGGGTACCAAAGGAGGGACGGGAATAGACTGGACGAACAAGTCGTTCGACCGTCCGCTCAGGCAAGTACACCTCGACGATATCAAAAGCGGTGATGTGACCGATGAACGCGATGCGTGGGTGCTCACCTAGTAAAACCCTGGGAGAATTATTATACGGAGTCCACTCTACCTGCTTAACAAAAAAACAACATAAACAACATAATATAAAACTACAATAACCAATGAAAATATGTGTGAGGATATTTACAAAACCTGTGTCTCCGACATGGAGTCCAGTATACTCCTACAATCTCTCAGCCTGTTAAGCTCTCGGGTCGGCTTCATCGGAGACCACATCTCTGCCCTAGTCTTGTTACGCACATCAGCTAGTCGAGGATGCGGACGAAAACGCGGGAAGTACTCGTAAATCCATGTTCGAATAAAGGTCGACATCCCGCTATAGTCCGGCAGCCGGCCCTGGACGCAATACCCAACTGCCGATAGAGAAACGCAAGCGTCACGGCACCCCAGGAGATCTCATCCTGATCAGCAGTAACAGCAATAATAGGGTGCGGTCGCATCCCAATTCTGGACTTATCGACCACCACTGTCGAGCCCACAATAGCCATGTAGTAGGCGATTCAGCTCCAAGGCCCGAAAGGTGGCACAATGTAACATGTCACTAACGTTAATGCTACCGTCTTTAAAATACCCCTTTCTCCGAAGCTCAGCGACCGGCTCCCCAAACAAACCGGCCAGGGCCATCTTCCACTCCCCATCAGCAGGATCAGCAGGCAAAGCACCATTCAGACCAAGACCTAAAATGCGCTGACGCCGGTAACATAATAGTCATCTCGCCCCAAGGCAGTGGAAGGTGTTCGTACGCGCCACCTTCCACAAAGGCCGATATCGAAGCACGCCAATGTGCCGGTGCATAATGTCGCACCGCCTAGGGAACTCGCAGGTAAAACCTGGTACAGCTCATCAGACATGTCCTGCAGTCTGATGATCGCATCCACCGTCCTCTTCCTAAGCCGACACTCCAAAACAGGAGGGGTGCGCTCTAATCCCTCATAAATAACCCTCGCAATGTGCCCCGTGAGCCGGGTATCGAATCGTATCGATCGGCCCCGCGCGGTGATGTGATAATCCAGCCCGCATCGAGATGCGAGCCCGCTTCGGAGTCGCATCCTCCACCTGGCTGCCTCCACCGATCGATGCGCCAGAAGCTATTAGCTTTACGCTTAAATGACCGCCAAATTTCTATGTAAAGCCCAATCAACAGGGTCTCCAACCGACTCTCCATCACCTAAAGACTCGTCGTACTCGGTATCATCATCCCCTGAGCCAAACGTATCACTACACAAGCTCGTCTGATGCTCAAATCGAGTACGCACTTGTTCCAACGTATTCGAACGAGCGGCCTGACTATATCTGGCCGCCTCTTCCTGCCTAGCTCTCCTAGCAGAACCCGTTACCCCTCTCTCATGGGGGTCCCCCCTAAGTAAAGCTCCTAGACGTGGTCAGCTCAATAGGCCTCTAAAAAAACCCTTACCTTTACCCTGGTTTCCAGCCATTTACTACAATAAATAACTAAAAATAATTTAAAAAAATAATTACAAATACCCAAAAAATTTAAAAAAATTTAAAAAATAATAATCACAATAATCAATAATAATAAAATATTAACAACAATTATTAATAATAATAAATAAATAAATAAAATAAATAAATAAATAAAAAAAGGAAAACCCACGCACAAACCAGGTCATTTGACCATGGTTTCACACGCACAGTTTACATCTGGGCACAATGGCACCCACGCACAAAACAGGTCTGGGCACCATGGTTCCAGCGACGCTTTAGTGCAGTGAACCATGGTGCCGCACTGCTTTGTCATGGTAGCATGGTTCCTGATGTAAACCGTAGCGTGTAAGCCTTCCTTTTTTTTATTTTTTAATTTAAAACTTTGTCCAAGGGCATTTTCGTCATTTTATATATTAATTTAAAAATAGGAGTGGCGTTAAAATGAAAAGGGTGGCGTTTTATAAAAATTGGGTTTCCAAAGGCCTCAAAGCCGACCATCATTGGATCATGGTTATTATTTGCAGTATCCGAAGTTTGCCCACGAACAAGCATCCAATGACAATTTGTAAGCTTAACACATAAGATCGCTGACTTTCTCCTGGACTTTTGTGTGTAATGACTATCATTATCTTACACACTATATTTCGCTTATAAAAAACTATGATTAGGATCTGAAGTCATGTGGTAATGACTAATGAGCATAAATATTTTACAACCCTCAAACATAGGATGTTTGATTGAAATAGGATGGACTATTCAATGTGTAATTTTTCAAATTGACTTAACTAAATTAAGGTTTATTTATTGTGAGGCGATAGAATTTAGAAAATGAGTCTGGACAACCGAAATAAGGAGGAGAAGAAGTGGTACACTCATAAACACAAAGAAAGTTCAAAACTAAAACCAATTGCTGATAGTAGGAGTTACTCCTTGAATTTATAAATTGATACATACTCTTCTCTTTCTCCGATTTGAAATAACTCACATGTTAGTAACACATGGACACTTCAACATGAGGTAATTGTATGGATAATTGTTAAAATAGTTATAGTTGTGAGTGATTATAATTACTATCCTAGGTAATTGAAAATTTGAAATAGGTGGAGTATTCAATGTTGCTAGATATTTGAACTTAAGTATCTACACAATTACCTCGCAACAAACAACCTTCAGTTTTTCTGTCAACAAAAAAAAACAACCCTCAGTTTAGTTAAGCTCAATCTAAGAAATTACATATTGAATACTCCATCCTACTTCAATCAAATATCCTACTCTTTCTTATTCTTCCTACTTGTCCCATATACTTTTTAGTTACTATTTACTAATGACTCTTAATTTTTATTTTATTCTAAATTCATAAGTTAAAATGTAGTCAAGTGGGATCTTGTTTTATAATATTATTAATATCAAATTTTTACAATTTTTAATCATGCATAATTATAGATATTAAAGGTTAAAATGTTGTATCGGCATGTGTGAAAAAGGTAAATGAGACAAATAGGGTGAATAGGAGGGAATATTTGATAATGCACCAATTTTAACAAAAAGGGATTTACCACACGAAACCACATGATTAGTATGAGGAAAAAAAATGTAAGGTGAAATGATAATTTAATAATAATTGTGTGAATAGTTCATCGCAAAAAAAAAATTAATTGTGTGAATAGTAGGATATCATGAGGGTACACTAAAGTGAAAAAAATTATCAAATAAGAAAATGTGTATTTAATGTGAATGTTCGGGAAGAAAATAAAAAATTTAATAAAAATGAGAGTGAGTGTATTTTGTAATTTAGTCGAAAGTTAGTTTTTTTTTTTTTGAAGATAGGCTAGAAAATCTTTAGAATAAACCAAGATTCAATCAATATTGCTAATTAATTAATATAGTCCTTCTAAAAAAAATAGAAATCTAAGTTAGAAAAAAAAGAAAGTTAAATAAATAATGATAAACTGAAAACAAAATTACACACTAAAAGGCCAAAACTCTATATATAACTTAGTTCACATTTTATTGTATACTAATTTAAAAATATCAAACATTTTTTGATGATTATAGTTATCGAGTGAAAAAATATATTATTTATATATCTCAAAGGAGCTAAGGTTGATACATACTTCATCCGTTTTAAAATACTCTACGTTACGATTTTGACACTATTTATTATTTAAGTTTATTTTTATATAACGGCTAGTGTGTAAGAAAAAATTTAGTCAAGTGAGATCTTGTTTGAATCGTCTAATTTTATACTTTTACAATGTTAACTTTTTAAATTTTAAGAAGTGCATAATTCAATAGATAAATGATCAAAACAACACAATAAATTGCGTAAAAAAGTCAATTGAAACTAATACTCTCTCCGAACCAATTTAGTTGTCACATTTCCTTATTTGGCGAATTCATATCAATTGTTACATTTCTTTTTTTGTCAATATTTTTTTTACTTAAATACCCCATGTTCACACAAATAAAGACCAAAATAACTCTACTTTTCCTACTTACTACCACCTTTACAATTAATTTAATCAATCAAAATATCACAACTACCACCTTTTTAATGGACCCCACACCACCCTTAATAACCGTAACCAAGCAAATGGGACAACTAATTGGTTCGAAGGGAGTATACTGGAACTAGTATAGAATCTCGTGCAATGCACGATTTTTTTAGCATGGATATATATATATATATATATATATATATTAAAAAAAATAAAGTCTGAGATATTATGTAGTAAATTACTCAATTTTTACTATATATGTATAAATTAAATTTGTAATTTTAAAAATTGTCTAGAATATATGATGTGGTATATATATTTTCTAATTTACTCAATTTAACCATAAATAAATGATAGTCAAAGATAATTTAATGGTAGAGATATTGATCAAGAATAAATGCAATTTATTAATTTACTCAATTTACTCAATTTAGTTTAATAAATACAGCAATTAATGAATTTGATTATTCCATGTGAGAAATAATCTGTTAGTTTTGACTGTAATTAGTTTATTAATTTAGACAAATTTTAAATTGTGACATTTGATATAAAAAAAAATTAAAACACCATATGTATATAAATTATTTATGGTCTAATAAATTATTCCTTAAATTATTTATGGTATTCTAATAAATTATTCCTTAAATTAAGCCAGCATTAATGTAGATTGAAACAGCAATGTAGAAAAGACGGTATTAATTGAAGAAAAAAATCTGTTAGCTTTTAACCAATAGAAAAATTACAAATTGCACACTTTCTCTTATATTGACATTTGTCATTTCCCAAGAATTTTATTAGAATGTATGATATGATGTATGATATGATGGAAGAAAAATAACATTAACAAATCTTGTATGAAATCATCTCACTATGAAATAAATTAATGCTATGTTTGAGAATGAGGATTTCATTTAAAAATATAGATTTGACTTAAAATTAGTGTTTAGCAAATACTAGAATTTCAAATTTGGATTTAAGTTAAATCCGCAATTGTTATCAAAATGGTTTAAATATGAGGATTTGAGAATGACCTCCCCAACCTTGTCATTCTCAAATTCTATGTTTATGATTTCATAATGAAATTATTAATCATTAATTTGAAATAAAATGCTAGTTCTCAAATACAACCTAATATAATTAATTAATTTTTTAATTGATGACTTTAAAATCATAAATAATTACTTGACTCTGCTCAATATAATAATTTTACCGTGATTAATTTAAAAATTTGTAAAATAATGTATTCCAAAAAGGATGAGTTCCTTTTGTCGTTGAGTCCTTTTTCAACTCCCGGGAAACGTCTCCACCCCACCTCAAGTACCTACTCCTACTCTCTTTCTTTCCTTTACTCATTTTTTCAATCTAAAACTCTCTTTTCACTCTTTCTTCGCTTTCTCCATTGTCAACTCTCTCTGAATAATTTAGCCAAATCACTTGAATTGCCGGCCTGTTCCATGCAAAGTAACTGCAATCCTAATTTCATCTCACTATCCCACACCTCAATAAACAAATCATACAATCCATTACAATTTCCTTCTTCCAATAATTGAAACAAATGACGGATTAATGGCACTACTGCGTAACGGTAAATTGGAAAACGGGGAAACCCAAGATCCGGCCCGGACATTTCGAGCTTTAGTAGAGAAAGCGGACCGAAAATTTTCTAGGGTTCGTGACCTTCCGGCTTTCGGACCCGGACCTAACCCCGCTCGATACTTAAACAAAGTGTTCAAGGCGTATACAAAAGTGTGGGAATTCCAGCGAAAAAATCGGGTCAAGTTGGTGGAGTCGGGTCTACAGAGGTGGGAAATTGGGGAGATCGCGTCTAGGATCGGGCAACTTTATTTCGGGCAGTACATGAGGAGTAGTGAAGCTCGATTTTTATTGGAATCGTATGTATTTTACCTAGCTATTCTAAATCGTGGGTATTTTCAAGAACATGGTGGTGGGGTTAGTGTTAGGTTTAAGGAATTAAGATTTTATGCTCGCTTTTTGTTGGTTGCTTTGCTTTTGAATCGCCGTCATCTTGTTGCGTTGCTCGTTGACCGGTTTAAAGCTCTTGTTGATGATACTCTTTCTACTTTTCGGGTACTTTCTTCAATCTTTTCTTTCTTTAATTAGCTTAAGTTATGATTTCTATTTAATGAAAATTGGGTTGGTGGGTTGAATAATTTAAAGTACTGGGTTTATTATTGTGAATAGTAGTTTTATATAATTGTGGTGGGTATTGCTTATTGGGTTATTATTTTTTGTTTTGTTGATTTTTAGAGATTGATTTTGCTTTTTTGCTTCAATTGGCTATTGGGGTCTAAAACTTTATGACATCGAACTTTAGTGATCGAGTAATTTACTTCTTTTTGTACTTGTTTTGCTTTTCTTAAACTTGATGAAGAACTAGAACACTAGCTTAATATGAGCCATTGCTGAGAAAATTACTCATTTTTGCACTATGTGTGAGCTAGCTTTACTAGTAAAGTCTTTATGGTAGTTTCAAAGATTTGTGGGATTTTAAATCATATCTTGGTGCTCTTAGCTTTACAGGTTTTTGCTATGTATTTCACCACATTACTTGATTGCCATTAGCTAGCTCTTGCCTAATTAGGGTTTTGGGGACCGGACGGTTTCTTGGCTTTGACCCTTGATTGCAAACATCACGTACAACCTCACTTAAATGCAGAAAGCATGTGATTTGATTAGGGGTGTTTGAGTGGTCCTTGGTCATATCCATGTTTCAACCACTAGTTTAATGATGTAAACATATATATGCTGGAGATAGTATATGAATTATTATGTGCTGATAGAAATTAGGTTGGCTGTCTAATTTCCATCTGTCTAATTGCAAGTGATGATCTTTTCGTTCAGATTTTATCCGTTTTGTGGGGCTTTGTGGGTTTTTGTCTATGGAATCATTCCTTGTTTGTCAGTATTGTCCTTCTGATGCATTATACTTGCACTGGAACTTTGTCTATATTATGTGTGAATTTGTTTTGTTGACTTTTTTTTTAATTAAATGAAAATGAAAATGTATTCTCAGGAAACTAACTTCAAAGAATGGAGGCTAGTGGTACAAGAGATAGTTCGCTTTGTAAATGCTGACAAGTCATTCTCGAATGCACGGCCTTTACGTTATTGTGCTATGTTTGACTCTCATCCAGTCTCGTTGCCATTCGTGGCTCGTTTTCATGCGAAGAAAGTTCTTAAGTTGAAAGATGCAGTGTTAACTAGCTATCACCGGAATGAGGTGAGTGTGCTATATTTGTGTCACTTTGAGGACTGAATCTACTAGATGCAATTAAATTCTTAGCCGGGTTCTAAATTTGGGATTATCTCTGTTGATTCCGTATGTTTTTCAGGTTAAGTTTGCGGAATTGACTTTAGACACATACAGAATGCTTCAATGTTTAGAATGGGAGTCAAGTGGATCATCTTACCAAAAGCATCAAAATGAACCAATTGAAAGTGATGCTCATAACAATTTTTCTGGCACTTCTGGTTTAATTGATGTCAATTTGGCTGCTGATTTGATTGATCCAACATTGCCTCCAAATCCAAAGAAAGCAGTTCTATATCGCCCAACAGTGACTCACTTCATTGCAGTGAGTATCTGTTTTCTTTTGTTTTTCAAGTTTTTGGGCATTAATGACTGAATCGATTTGCATAAGTGAATAATCTATGCTAGGGGATCCACAGCATTGACTCAAATGAAGGCATTAGAAACTTTGTCTTTGATTTACAGGAATTTGTTCTCTCCTGTTCTAAAAGTCTTGTATCCTTCTAATACTTTTATTTGTTCATTTTAGAAATGCCTAGCGTCATTTTACACCTCATTATTTATTGTCTAAAACCTTCGATTTGGAACCCTCTTGATCACTATGCTTTTTTGGCAGGTTATTGCAAATATGTGTGAGGAGCTCCCGCCGGATAGCATCATCCTGATATATGTGTCATCCTCATTGGGTAAACTGGCTTCTTCTGTACATCCTTTCTAATGCATTTAGTGTGTCAACTGCTTAATGTCTTGCTGGCTCTAACTTTTGCAGGAACCTTTAATCCCGTTAGAACCGAAACTTCTGGTGGATCTAGAAGATTTTCAAAAAATAAAGTGTTACTTTCGACTACCCGCGATCAAAACACGTCCCCGGGAGACAAAAAGGGATACTTAAGTGGTTATTATGATACTTCTTTATGTTTGGGTCCACGTGGAATTGCAGGTATGCACATTTGATTAGTTCTTAAATTTTAATGTTCCAGCTTGTTCAAATTTTAGTTTTTAGATTTAACTGTAACTTAAGTACGCTACATTTTTGCTTTTCAGGTTCAAATAATCTTTATCCTGGTGATTTGTTACCCTTCACTAGAAAGCCCCTGTTCTTTGTCATTGATAGTGATAACAGCCATGCATTCAAGGCAGGTTTGTTAAAACTTGTTCTGATCAGATGGGCTAAGTTTGCTTATAAAACCTTCTCAGTCACATTATGATTTAAGCTATTTCAATGCAAGTTTGCCTGGGTTTTCCCCTACTTTTCCCTGTCAAGGAAAATGAAAGAAAAGGATGTTTCTGCTGCACGAGCTTGCTGTGCTTCTGATATGTAATATATAATGCCATTTAGTTAGGAAAGACATCCTTGAGTATCAATTCATAGTCGAGTTAGCCCGTATCTCTTCATTACAAATGCCTTTTCTCATAAGAAATTTAGAGTTGAGACTTGAGACCAGTGTAACATGATTCGCTAGTGCATTCACTTTTTGAATTCACGATTCGCTAAAAATGACCCTAGAATAGCCCAAAACCGACTATAATTCACTTTTTTGATTCGCGATTCTCAAGGAGATTGCTGAATCATATGACAGTGGTTGAGACTTGAGACAAAATTGAAAGTTTTATTTTTC
Source organism: Amaranthus cruentus (assembly GCA_019425755.1). Taxonomy (NCBI): domain Eukaryota; kingdom Viridiplantae; phylum Streptophyta; class Magnoliopsida; order Caryophyllales; family Amaranthaceae; genus Amaranthus; species Amaranthus cruentus. Next base: position 15,114,272 of record CM033453.1, on the reverse strand, counting down.
ATTACCTTCCGTTCCACGGAAAAACTTTAGATTAGAGGTTGTATAACCCAGTATTTTTTTTGTTTTGACGAACTCAATACTCATGTGTTGTAGACATTTGCAGATTATTCATGGTTCAGAAAGGGGGGAGCCATCAGCATTGTTACTTTCTCCATTGAGGCCGTCATTCAAGAACCCTCCAAATGTTGATGCTATAGAAAATGGGAGTCAGTTCACTCTGTTTTTGACAAGTCCGATGCTAGCATTTTGCCAATTGGTTGGCCTATCTGAGTCTGATCGAGAAACAGTGAGCTTTCAACTTAAACTTCAAACTTATTTGAACTATATTTCTTGAATGTATTTGTTATAACAAGGATTTCTTCAGGACATTTATAATGAGGCTGAAGACATAGTTGTGAATGCCCTTGCTGAATGGGAAGTGATGTTATGCTCATCAACAACAATTGATCTTGTTTGGGGTCAAGTACTTCCGGATCCTTTCCTCCGCCGTATTATTCTTAGGTACGTAATTTTGCTGCTCGATATCTCAACATTTCCGTGGAGGGATTAAAAATAGATGTGCTGAACTTAATATGAACTTTGCTAGGTCAAGACAAACCTATGCACTTAGCTAAAGATGTACACGTAGGCACTTTTAGTTGTCGTATTAAAGTTTAATGGAAATGATAATGGAAAGTTACTGTACTTTTGGTAGAAAAATCCCTTGATATGTTTAATGATCATGCTTGTTTTACTTCAATCGTTTTATTTTCTTGACAAAATTTATTACAATGCATTAATTATTACTATTTGGAAAGGTGTTACTAGGTGGTATAGGCAAATTGTGAACAAAAATCATTTTTATCATCAATGAAAATTTATAATACAAATCATTCTCATTATCATCGTTGAGTACCAACAATCAAACGCACTTTATTGCTTTGATTACCATTAACCTCCACCACCATCACCAAAGAATGACAAACTTTATGAGTTACGATAAATAAAGCTACAACCTCCTTGTGGGCGGTGGGGAGGGAGGGGGGTCAAGATTTTTTCCTCTTTGCCTTGGAAAAAGGGTTTTCCAGGCAAGAAAGCTAGAACGAAGTACGAACCCGTTAATAGGACCTTTTGCAAGCATTTTCAGACATATCTTCATATTATTCCTAGAGAGGGGAACTTTTTGAGCTTATTCTGGTTTATGCCTATCAGATTTATATTCTGCCGTGCTGTGTTATCTCTCTTCCACCCTCCTGAAACAAGGGAATCATATGTGCCTGATTGCCTGCCGCATCTTCCTGATTTTGTATCACCTGATTCAGATGCTGTTGAATCTCATGTCCGACGGCTTGCTAATTGCCTCAAAGTTTCCAACGCTTTCATTAAAACGTAACTGAAAAAGGTATTTTGTGATGCCTACCGGAGTTCAAATTTTGTTCGTTTTTGGTGCTATACGGTCCTAGAATCAGCTTCTTCGATATGGTGCATACAGTTTCTTTGTTATACTTTGGTCGATGTTTTGGGTTTGGGGTATCAACGACTAATCGTAAGTTTATATATCGTTATATTTTGATGTCAATAGGAGGATCCTTGTGGGTATACCATGTGAAAATAGTGTGTAAATTTTATTTTACCTCATATTTATTATCTGCCCCTCATTTAATTTTTTTTTTTCATTTTGAGTGTATTTAGGTGTTTATGAATAATGCCCTAGCATTTTGTGGTCATGATATATTTTTTCAATTTATTTACCGTATACGCTACAATTCTTTGTACTGAAAATCTGTCACCTGTTCAAATGTTTCAAGTGTGGGCATACTCGGTAATCGATACTTCTTTGGTTCCAATGTGAGTGAAATAAAGAGAAATGTAGTGTTTTTAAAGGAAAATATAGGAAATTGTGAAAATGTTATACTAAATTAGAAAATAGAATTAATTGTATAGATGATATTAAAAACGATTTAAATGTGTGGATAAAATAAAAGAAGATGGTAAAGTTTATTTCCACAAAAGAAAAAAATCATGCAAAATAAGTTGGATAGCTTAAAATGGAATTGTTGCGAATTGAGTGGGTTGAAAAATGTTGTACAAACAGGAATAGAAGAACGACATTGATTTAAAGAAACACTTTATTCATAAGTATGTTTATATTTTAATGAAATTTTAGATTGCAAATTATACTTTACAATTTACATTTTTCTTAAAATACAAAATTGTAATTTTGGTAGTCTAACAATATAAATGATACTTTCTCCGTTCTTTTAAATTCTTTCACCTTATTATAACGGGTAGTTTCATAAGTTCTTCCACTTTAAACTATTTTCTATTTTTGAAAAGTTTTTATCTCACTTTTACCTCTTAAAACTTCTTCTTTCCTCTCTTTGTATACGGATCAATTCATTTCATCATTTAGAACTTTTTTGGGGCCTTGTGTTATTCATTATTACCCCTATTTACTCCAATTCTCCTCCTTTTGCTACAGTTTTTTTTCTCTCTTCTTTCAAACCATTTTCATGGCTTCAATTGCCCTTATCCCCCTATTTGTTCTTCATTTTAGTGCATTTTAACAGCATTAAAATATAGATTGGTTTATTCTCATCATTTGGAGGTTCGTTTTTTATTTTTGGCAAAGTTTTGAAATCACATGCCCCTGTTCTGGAATCCACCATTATCTTCTTCTTGAACCTTTTATTCCTTGCAATGGAAAACAACAAATCTAAGAGTGACTCTACAATTTGGTTGTCCCTAACACTCCTGAAGATGTTATTGCTTCTAGGGCTAAATTGAACCCTAAAAAACGTGTCTGATGATTGTAAGGTTGTTTTGATTTTTTCGTTTTTTTTACTTAAATTTGACATATTGGTGTTGGTTTTATGTGTTGCTGGTTTTATGTTTGATGAAATGTTGTTGATGTTGTGTTCTTCTATTGATGTTAACTGATTTATGTTTTATGTTTAAATTTGACATATTCGTACTTCAAATTTTGGTGATGGTTTTGTGATACCCCAGATTTAGCTTGAAAAGGCATTGATAGACTACTCATCTCAACAAGGTGCATCTTCTTTTCATAGGAGCCCATTTGCTAAGAACTCCACAGTTAAGCGTGCTTGGTGTAGAGCAATCTTAGGATGGGTGACCTCCTGGGAAGTTTTCCGGGTGCGCACGAGTAAAGCCAAAGTGCGCTGGAAAGACTTGTGTTGGTCTGTTCTCCATTAGTAGTCAACGGTGGTCCGTTGGGCCGGGGTGTTACAGGTTTTATGTTGATGTTTGTTGTATACGGGTAATTTTTTGCGATTTAATATGTGTGTTGCTGTTTGCTGATGGTTTTATGTGTACAAGCCCCTGTTAGGGGTGTTCATTAGCGGGTACCCGGCATTTCGGATACCCGAAAAGTCGGGTACCCAGTTAGTCGGGTACCTTTTTGGCGGCCCATGTTTCGGCCCAATTTATCCGGGTACCCGAAATTCGGGTACCCGGATAAGTCGGGTCGGGACACCGGGTACTCGATTGTTAATTGTGTCGATTTTTTTTTGGGAGGCATAATTTTAATATGTCATGCGACTAACACAACAAGCATTTGCTAATAGAGATTTTTTAATATAGCCAAAAATAAGCATTTTAGTATCATCATACATATACTAATTCACAAACATTTGTGTCAAGTGTCACTACACAAATGTATTTTAAAACACTTTGCCAAGTGTCACTCTAATAGTGTTGGATAATTGTTTTGGAATTCATCTCTTCATCTTCCCTAATGCAATCTAAATTGTCAATGAAGAGTTTTATTTAAAGTGGTTTTAATTGTAATAAAATACTTGATATTGACATAGACTCTACAAATTCATAGTCATACTAATATTAATAATGTTGTTTTTAGCTTTATAAGAGTATATAACTCATAAATTGATGTAAGGCTAATCAATGTTAAGAAAAAAATTTTAACCACTCACTTCACATTCCCTATTGCAATGTATAATGCAATATAAATTGAGAGTTTACAAAAGAAGACTAATAAAGTTAAAGTAATATACATTGAAACTAACTCATGCAATCTAATTTTAACTTATAAATTCACAACAAAAGAGTCATCATATAAGGTATAATTGTAGATTCTTCAACATCTACTACTTTTACGGCCCGTTTGGTTAGTGGTACTAAATGGTGGTAATAGGAATGAATTATAGTGTAAAATTTCATCAAAACTTTCATGTCATTCCCATGGTAATGAAATTTTGATCACAAAAAAAAATTTTGTTCACAAATTTCCATTACCACCTAATACCACCTCTCCCAATGGTAATGCATTGAAATAAATTTTATGAACAAAATGAGATGATTGAAGGTTGTCAAGCATGGTCATCAAGGTAGCCATGAGATTTTTCAACCAAAATTACACTAGTTTTTCATTACCATTACCGCGGTTTATTACCACTTACCAAACGGGCCGTTAATGGTCATTAAAGACATATATTCACTAATTTACGTATTCATTTCCAAGATATAATTCAAGCATCCAATTTAAGAGGTAATATTCAATCATACTACTATACAACTATATGTCACTATGCATGATAACATCATTAGCACTTTAATTAAGTATTAAGTATTACTTCTATTATGTATTAGTATAAATTTGCTAATGTTTGATTAATAATTATCATGGATTATCATGCATTATCATGCAATGGTGAAAGATTCTATACGAGGACTTTGTTGAATTTTGTAAAAGGTTCTACCTATTAGTAACCAAAACAATTTATAAAAAACAAAAGTAAATTTACATCGTGCTTTGCACGGGTATAATCCTAGTAATTTTAGATTAAACGAAGCTAAACTTGCAAATTAATTAACGAAGAAGTATGAAATGCAGAGGGAATGAGGGACTAAGTGACTATCGCACAATCAGTAGAGTTAAGATTTGGTATGATAAAATTTTTTAACTTTAATTTGTGGCATAATACTCAATCACATAGTACACAGTAATACTTGCCTTGGTAACTTCGCAAGAAACATTAACATTTTAGAAAAATAATGTTTTTTCTCTAATTTAGCGGGTCGGCAGATACCCGATTAAATATATTTTGCGGCCTATGACCCGACCCGGTTAGGACGGGTCGGGTACCCAACCTGTATCTTTTTATTTTTTTAACAAATTGACCCGCCCATTAGGGTGCGGGTCATCAGGTCGACGGGTCGGGTCAAGCGGGTCGGGTATTTTTGAACACCCCTTGCCCCTGTGATGTCATTTTGTTGAACCTCTTAAATCTAAAAAATTTACCTTAATTACTTGGTTGAGTAGCATTTGTTAAACCAACACACATCACTTGATTTTTTAGCATGTTCAGTTAGTTCATTTGTTGATGAACAATTACAATTTGAGAGGTTTCATAATCTCTATGAAGAATTAGGGGGCTTCTTTTTTGAAATTATGTAAAATAATAAAGTGACTAATTAAAAACATGCACACTAATCATTGATATGGGTTGTGATCGACAAATTGTTGCTCCTAAGTTTTAAAAGTCACAATTTTAATGATGATTTAAACAAAATAAATTGAGGGGCTTTGATGTTTGTCATCCTTGAGTTTCTTCAAGTGTCTGATCATAAGCTTCATGAATGGTCTCTGTTGTTTGTGCAGCATCCTCATTCTCTGCTAATGCTTGTGTTGTTTGTTGATCCTTGTTTGGCTAAATCTGGAATTTATAAAGTCATTTTTTTTCAGATTAAGTTTGAAATTTTTGAGTAGAGTAATTTTAGTTCTTAATCCTTGTATTGTAAGTTGGCCAATGCAAGGAGTTTGGACTTCGCATGTATGGTTGTATGGGTGGATATATTTCCCTCCTTTTTTTTAGAATTTACCTACAAACTTTCCCAATTTGGAAAGTTCAGATTCTTGGGTTATTTTTGCCTCCATGTACGGTTCTCTCTCCTCTTTAATTATATTAATAAAATTAGTTTTTTTTGGGTTTTTATTTATATTCATAACTAGTTTCTCTCTCATATTCCAACACAATCATTACTTAACACTACTATATACTTCCTCCGTTTCAAAATACTCGCTACATTTGACTTATAAGTACTATTCATTGTTCGAGCTTATTTTATATATAACGACTAATGTGTAAGAAGAAATATAGTCAAGTGGGATCTTTTTTGAATCGTCTAATTGCATACTTTCATAATATTTAATTTTTATAATTTTTAGCTAAGTGTAGTTTAAGATATTAATGATCAAAATGTGCATTGGATTGCGTAAAAAAAGTGAAATGTAGCAAGTATTATGAAACAGAGGAAGTAACCAAAATAATACCCACTACAATCGAAGATTCTCTATTTCTTAATATGTGTGAAATACCCAAAGTGAAAGAACTTAAAAGAACGGATAGAGTAGATTTTAATGATCAATTAATCAAATTTTATGTCATTTTACTTTTTAAATAACAATTGGTGGAAAAAGGGGTTTTATGTACTTCAAGTAATTTCCTAAATTGTTGTGTAATTTTATACATAGTGTAATTTTGCAGTATAATTTATTCCGTAATATAATTTTTTACGCTGTGTAATCCCAAAATTTCATTAGACAATATATAATGTTCTACACAGTTGATTATATATTTTTCATTATAATTTTTAAAATAGTGCATTTATATGCAACTCTGTAATTGATATAATTCTGATTATTGCATCCATTAATGTATGAGTTTTTACCGAAAATATAAATTTGTAAATATGCTAAGTATAAAAAATGAAAATTAGTCAATTTTCATTAATACTAAGCAATGAAAAAAAGACAAATGACATGCTCACAATCAAACTTCATTTTTGCTATTATACAGCAAAATTAATAGAATGTATGATTGATGTTTCCATAAGCAATGTACAAGGAAATTAAGAAAACTTAAACCATTTAAATGGTCGATATATTAATTAATTGAATTATAAAGTTTAAAGAGAAAAAGTAATGACTATAAGAATAAAAAATATTTAAATGAAGTAGTGAAATATATATAAAGATCATAAGCATTAATTAAATATTAAAATTAGAATGAACAACAAGGTTGTTAAGATTGAGATTTTAATTTGAATCGAAAACAGCTCTCAGAATTGGATCGTAAAGTTGAATTATAAAATCCACCGATTCTAAAAATTTTGCAGGTTTAAGACGTAGTTGTTGTTTGTATTTATTGTTGAGATATTTTCAATGTAAGATACACTTAGATTCATTTTTATCGTTTTTTTTTTGCAATACTTCATAAAATATCTAATTCTTAGTTGTAATTCTATATCATTTAACAAAAAACAGAAATTGAGTTAGAGTATAGTCGGTCTATACAAACCTAAACAAATGAGTTCACACATTAATTGTCACCACCAAAAAACATTTTTTTCCGGTACTTCAAATTCAAGGGCATTACAAAGATCGCTCACATGTAGGGTTGGGGAAGAATGAATTAGAAACTTGAGTAGACATGAAAAGGAAGAAAAATAATGAGAATAATTGCAGAAAATGACAAATAAAGGTGAAAAGAAAATATGAAAATTAAAAAGGTGTTTTTTCTAATTTAAAAGTATCAAATAGGTCGAGAATTGTCGCATGTCCTACAATATTTGAGAATTGTCGCTTGAAATGCTTTTTTTTTGGTAAAATCGGTACGATTTTACGATTCTACAATTTTACCGATTTTAACCGATTCTAACGATTTTGCCAGCGATTTTACCTAGAATCGATTTTAACACCATTTTCCCTAAGCATACCTTAGGAGTAATAAAATTATTAGATAACATATTAATTAATAAGAATTTAAGAAAAAAAATATTTCATTGACATATCATTCATGAATTATCAGAACATATATTATCATAATGACATAAAACAAGAAAGTATTCCTAAAATAATCTTTTTATAAATAACATATTATTTATACGGCTACACCTGACAAATTACGTAAAAGGAAAATAATAATTACTTTTGAAATTGTTTTATAACAATTTTTTCTTTGATAATTAATTTGGATATTTTTGTATTAATTGATTATAATAGTAATAAATATTTTCAAAGTTTTTTTTTTTAATTATTTTGTGTTAATAAAATTTAATTTAAATTGTTTCTTAAATGATCTTTTCATTGCCAATTCTTTTTTAAGCTATTTTTAATAATAAGATTCACTTTTTAGTGATGTGTGATTTTCCTATAGTTCACAAAGAACAAAAGGAGCTAGCATATATATCTATCTATATATAACTATTACTAAAACAAAACACGCTTACATCATCACCTTTCAAAATTGCTTACGTGTTACTTCCACATTAAAAATTTTCCCTCCTAAATTAAATGATAATGTCATTGTTATTATAATCTTTGACTTTCTACTTTTTTATTTTGAATATATTATTTTTCTTATAAATTGTTTTATTTTACTTTTTGGGTCAAATCATATTTAATGTATTAGCAAATTATATATTATATTTTATTTATTTTAATTCTTTATAAAAAATATTTCAATTTTTTTTGTTAAATGAATATTATTTAGTGTATTGGATATTTTGAGATAGTTAAAACATAACATACTTTTACTAGGATTTGTTTTTGCTATTTATACTCAGAAAATTTGATAAAACTGTGCATCGCACGGACACTATATAGTAGTAATACTATAGCAGTGCGTGCCAGTAAGGCCTGCTTGTTATATGAGACGAAATGCTAACCCAATAAGAAACCCTTGAAATAAAGATGGAAGTTCTGAAATGCATATGAAAAGATTGATGTTATACCACACTAGAATAGATATGATTAGGAATGAGATTAATAAAGTGAGGCTAAGGGTTGCTCCAATTTGTGTGAAGGTAGATTGAAGTGGTTTGGTCATGTGCAAAGAAAAGTTAGCGATGCAGTAGTGAGAAGAGTGGAGGCGTCACAATCGATGGTAAAGGAGGTTGAGGAAGACCTAAAAAAATGTGGGAGTAACAGATTAGTACGAACTCGGGTGAATTGCACCTTTTGGAGGACTTGGCTTCGAATAAGAGTAGTTGGAGACGCCAAATACGTGTATGTGAGTCTCAATAGTTTTCTTGCAGTCCTTTTTCCTGGTGCGTTTTAGTCGCTTTGCTTGCTTATAGCCTGGTTAGTTTTTATTTTCCCATACGGTGTTGTAATTGTATATTAGCCGCAATATATAAAATAAGCTTAAACGATAAATAGTGCCCAAAAACAAAATATAGCAAGTATTTCAGAACTGAGGAAATATTATTTATACTTTCACTTTTTGCTAATTAAATTATAAAAATTTACTTTTAATTGACACAAAATGCTAAACAAAACATGCAAAAATACCCGGCTAAACCTAATGACCCAAATAAGAAAATCATCAAGATGGTATTGGTATCCCTCAAGAAACACTCCACACCCCTCTTTTTGTGAACCAAAATTAGAGGAAAAGAGAGAAACAAGACATTAACAAAGTAAACTTGAGGAACAAAAATAGGAGAAGACATGGAAATTACTAAAAAAAGAAACCAAAAAACAAGAAGCAAATAATTTGACAAAATAATAACAATAATAATAATTGGTTAATTAATGATTAATGGGAATAAAGGTATAAAACAGAGCTACGAAATATTAAGCGTCATCCCCGTCATCGTTATCTATCGACCAAAGACCAGAATTTGCAAAACCAACAATTAATTATATTTACAACAAATATGAAAATTAGGAAAATTAAAAAGACAATACTAATAATAATACTTTTATTACAATTAAAATTAAAATTCTTAATTAATATAAACGGAAAGAAAAGGAAAAATCAGATCGCCAAAGATGAGCCGTTCGATCCCCACCTTGTGACCGACTTCTCGATTCTTCCTCCGTATAAACTATAAACCCTTTTGCCCTCTATCATTTTAAGCTTCTCCTTGCTTTCGTTTACATCGAGTTTAGAGAAAAAATCAAGATTGAAAGATCAATAAGTTCTTCCTTTTCTTGTTTAGGGCTTATTCGTCTTGTTGGAATTTGTTCAGGTATGTTTTAGATCTATTTTGTTGTTTTCTCCTTTTTTGGTGGATTTTTTGTATGTAATTTTTCGTTTTTTGATCGGTGTTCATCGCGTTTTGTGTGATTAGGGTTTTCTTTCATTTTTTGTGAAATTTTCACGGATTCTACGAAATCTGGGGGTTTTTTTATGGCCTATGGGTGGTGATCGTAAGTTGGATGTATTTGTCATCTCTGGAGATGGTTCTTTGAAAATGACGATTTTGATTGATTTGAAAATATTTTACAGCGATTTACTTATTTTCTTGATTTGTGATGGTGATTGATTCTTGAATTAACTGGAAAATCTATGATTTGGTTCATTTGCATTGTAACTACGGGATTGTTTTCGTCAAAATTAGGGTTATGATTTCGGTTGCCTTATATTTGTAGGTGAAAATGTCTTTTGAAGCAAAAATTGCCTTGTGAATTATCTCACGAGTTGATTGGTTTGTTGCTTATTACAATTGTATCACCTTTTCAGGATTTCTTGATTGGTACACGGAGGTTGTGAAGAATGCAACGTTATCGTGTGAGTCTGAGTTGATTGAGAATCTAATGGAATTGGTAGTATTTATTCTGATGAATTTTCAGCGCTAATTGTTCTTATTTTGTGAATTAGGCTGGTGAGGATTTGGATGAATACGAGGATGACTTAGAAGATCAATATGAAGATGATGAAGACCAATATGAGGATGAGGAAGATGAGGAGGAGGAGAAGGAAAAGCCTAGGTCAGCAGAGGAAATTAAATACCTTAATTTTCGAGAAAAGTTGAAGGCAAAACACAGGTCCATATTGAGGAGCGAAAATGGCAAGAATGGTACCAGCATTAACCACTCACAATTGAGCAAGTATGGATTGCAGTGAATCTTTTATTTGTTTTCAAGGGCATTGATACTTAGGCGAATTTTTGTTGAAGATGATTTGCTGATCTTCCAACTGATTTTTTGCAGTTTTGGTAAATTTTTTGGTCCGTCAACCCCTGTGATTGCTGAAAGAGTTATCCAAGAAAGCAAGTCGTTGCTTGAGACTCGCCATTTAGCACCTAAAGTATCGACTTCTCAAAATGATGTATGTGTTTCTGGTCAACGTAAGTTGCTGCTATGTTTTGTTTCTTTGTATGCTTGTAGTTGTCATTGTGAATTTATTATTTTAATGTGCCTAAAGCACTTGACCTGTGCCGCCGCTCATTGGCATGCTTACAACAATAACATGCATTATTCCAATGCAAAAGGGACTTATGCCTTGGCAAGATGGTTGGATGTGTGCAATTTATTGTTGTAAATAGTACTAAGTAGGGGTGAAAGTTTGGATTACGGTTTGGTTTTCTATCAAAACCAAATAAAACCTAATTTTATGCGGTTTTCATTTCATCAGTCCAATATTCATCCTCAAAGATAGAAAACAGGAATTTTTGTACTTTGTTGATCCTTCTTTTTCCATAATACTAATCAAATTTCCTTAAAATTTTGAAAATGCTGAAGAAAATTTGAAAAAAAGCATATCGTTTTTGTGATGTGAGGAAATTTTGAATGTTCTGCTTGTTTTAAAGGAAAAAAATTACAAATTTTTTACTTCATCAATGGACAATGAATAAGCTTAAGAGGAAAAAATAGGAGATGAGAGAGAAAGTAGAATAGAAAAATGGTAGATGAGAGATAAGGGAGGCAAACTAAAAGAGTGAAGATGCTTATTAAGGTTTTCTTCTTTTGAAGGGACGTGTGCCATTGAATATGGGCTTGTGAAATTGGGCTCTTCCATTTGGCTTAAGGTGTTGCAATTTTGTTTATTTCGATTTTTTTTGGTTTCAACTTTTGCTGACTGAATTCAAACCGAATTATTTTCGGTTTTAGCCTTTTCAAACCATATCCAAACCAAATTATAAAAAAGTCAAAACAAATTTCTATTTCGGTTTGGTTTTATTTGGTTTTCGGTTTTTGTCCGAATAACTTTCCCCCCTAATTGTAATGTAAAAGAGATTGTTTTTGTATGATTGTTGATTACAAACATAATTTGCAGCTTTACATCAATAAAAAGTGCAAATGAATTAAATAATGCATATCACTTGCAGTACATTATATTATACAATTAGAGAATCTCATGTTTGCCTTGTATTGGTGTGTGTAGTGTAGTAAAATTTCTAGTTTGTCTAAGACACTAAGAAGCTTGACTGATTTAGATTGTCTTTAGAGCCCCATTAACCAACTTAACTAGTGAGATAAATTCCTCTATTTTGAATTAAAGCTTTTTACAATCTACTTGTGGAAAATTAAATTAAAGATCAAAGCTCTAATTGTTATGAATTGTACGAGGCTCTTGATTAGTATAGTTCATTCAATGTTCGCATTGCTCGTGAGATTATATTATTGATGATTACACATTGGACGTTTTCCTCCTTGGTAGTGACTTTGATGTGGTGTGTAGGCATTTGGTTGGTTATTCTACATTTTAGGTACAACAGGCATTGTCTTGTTAGATGATTTTCCGAATTTTTTTAATTTATATTTATATAGATTTAGATATAGATATAGATATAGTTATTGTATTGGGATAGGAAGAATGAAAGTGGGATGTTATGTTCAGCTTTGGCTTTATCATTATAGATTCTGCCTTCCTTGTCCCCATATATTTTATGTTTCCTATTGCTTCTATTTAATTCAATTTTTTTTATCATAAGGGTATCTTAAGTTGATTAAGGTTAAGCTGACTTTGGTTAAGTGTATCGATTCATTAGTAAAAAAAACCATCTGCTTTTGAATTGTCGAAACAAGAACTGTATGTTAGAGTAGAAGCCCCAAAAGGCGAATTAGGAATCTTTTTGATAGGAGATCAGAGTGCTTTTTCTTGGCGATGGAAAATCCGCCCGTCGGGTTTTATTAATATGCAAATTTTTTCTCAGTTAAAAAAATGAAAATTATGACTATACTAGGTAGCGTAGATGTCATTATGGGAGAAGTTGATCGTTCAAATGATAATTGATATAACAAAAGTACAAGCTATCAATTCTTTTTCTAGATTGGAATCCTTCAAAGGAGATTATGGGACTATATGGTTGCTTTTCCCTATTTTGATTCTTGTATTTGGAATCACAATAGGTGTACTAGTAATTGTGTGGTTAGAAAGACAAATATCCGGGTATACAACAACGTATTGGACCTGAATATGTCGGTGCTTTAGGAATTCTTCAAGCTCTGGCGGATGGAACAAAACTACTTTTTAAAGAAAACCTTCTTCCGTCTAGAGGGATACTTATTTGTTTAGTATTGGACCCTCTATAGTAGTTATATCAATTCTACTAAGTTATTCAGTAATTCCTTTGGGAAAATTACTTTAAAAACTCAACTATTCGCGGTTTAAATATAAAATTCCCAACTATTGATTATTATTCAAAACTCCCAACTATAGGCCCATTTTAAATATAAAGCACCGATACATTTTAAAACCTGTTTTAACCGGTTACCTTTTGTTGAAATGGGAGGGTACGTGAAGCGTCGTGTAAGGTCAAAGGAAGTGAGGTGATTAATAAATACAATTGGGTCCCACTACTCAACTAAAATCAATTTATCCGGTTATAAGTCATCTTGGACTTTAAATTATAAAATGGGTCTAAATTTGGGAGTTTTAAATAATAAGCAATTGTTGGGAGTTTTATATTTAAATCGCGAATAGTTGAGAGTTTTTAATGTAATTTTCCCAATTCCTTTTGGTTCTCGACTTGTTCTAGCCAATTTAAGTATTGGTGGTTTTTTATGGGTTACCATTTCAAGTATTGCTCCAATTGGACTTATGTCAGGAATGGATCAAATAATAAAAATTCCTTTTTAGGTGGTCTACGGGCAGCTGCTCACTATTAAGTTCCAACTTATAAGTACTTGTTCTTTCACATTTTAAGTATTTATAAGGCTAGTTCCACACTATAATTTCAGTTTATTTAATTTCAGTTTGGGAGAACATTCCTTCGTCTATATTACAAATATTCAATCTTATGGACTCTGTACTTTTATTCTTAACAAAAAACAAAGACACCTATTATAAAGTAAAAATCTTCAAAATAGAGGTAGTATTTTGTTATATTTATTGTAGTATGGTTCTTGTGTGTTCTCATCCATTTTTTTTCCAGGGTAACCAAGCTCTAGAAGAGGGATGGTGTGACATTTTCCTGCATGTAACGTACCCTATTAGGTTTAGGCTAGTTCCATTTATGTATAAGGTTGCTTCTACACTGCTAGTGATGAGCTCACTTTAATTTGTTTTGCTTCATGTAGCCAACGTTGTATTTTGGCATCAAGGTTTTGACTTTGTTCTTGTTGTTGTTGCTCCTTTGACACTGTTTATAGTATATTTTTTTTCAAGACCTGAGTCTGTTCTGTTGTAATTTAATAGCAAGTACAGTTACACGTAAGAACTTAAGATCAAGAAAGAAGTGATTGATATTGTTTATGTAGATGCTATGTTTAAATTTGATTTCCTTGTATTCGTATTTGGAGCTCTTGCTTCTCTCCTTTTGCGTTTCTGAATTGTGCTTGTGCAAAGCGAATGTAGTGGTTCCTGTTATAAAATTGATTATTGACTTTCAACAGGAAAGTGTACATATAGTGTATGACTGAAGTTCCTTGACTTAAAACTAGTGTTGGGCCTGAAACATGATGATTGACTTGCAGGTTAAGAAGGTTAACATGCCATCCACATCGACATCTAGAAATGGATCAAGCGAGAAGCCTTTTCCAAGACAGGTTAGGACTTGCTGGTTGTATGTACATGAATTGTCCTTTTATATATCAGTTGCATTATGGTTTTACTGATTAGGGGTTTCTTATTCAGGTCAAATCAAAAGCACAGATAATTAAACAAAATAGAGATTATTCTCAACTATTGTCAGAGGATGCAGACATTTCCAAGCCAGCAAAAGAGCTTGATCCACGAAAGAGTTTAGCTCCAAGGCCTGGTTGGTACCTTCTTTACATTGTAGGGTTTTATTCTTTCGTTTTTGCCTTGTGTAAAGACCAAGGATGTATGCTGTCTCTTTTTTCAACAAATCTAGAGAAAATTTATGTTTTATCTTATAGCCTAGCTTGATATTGGGTTTGTGCAGGTTTTGAAGATGCAAGATCTGCTCAAGTTCGAGCAAAGAATATTGAGGCTTCACATCATGCAAAAAAAGAATATAATGGGCGTGAACAAAGGAAGTTTTCTTCTGGGAGCTCACAGGCGCATGATTCCCGAAGGACCATTTCTGAGAAATCGACTTCAGGTAGCAGGGCTAATTATCCCTCTAGTGATTCAAGAAGGCAGCTTGATTTGAGAAAGCAACCCCAGTCGAATAGACATGCTGGAAGCAGTAGTGGGAATGGATCTAGACTGACAGGAAGCAGTAGTGGGAATGGATCTAGACTGACAGGAAGCAGTAGTGGGAATGGATCAAGACAAGCAGGAAGCAGTAGTGGGAATGGATCTAGACAGGCAGGAAGCATTAGTGGGAATGGATCTAGACCTACTGTGCAGAAGACCTTGCCCCCAAAGTATCCATCGTCTTCTGATGACAGAAAAATGTCAGTTGGTTCCGTGGAGAAAAGGCCGTTCAGTGCTCCTGTAGGGAATAAGGCATCTGCCGTTCCAAAGACTTCTACACTTGATCGGCAGAGACCTGTGGTAAAACCTCAGGCTTCTAGTGTAAATAGCCGTTTGGAGCATAAGAGGGATGTTCATCGATTTACTGATAGCAAAACATCAAAGGAATATGTAGCAGCTTCGAAATCTCAGGTTCTTATTAATCCTATGCTCTATTTTTCTGATTTTGCAAACTGTTCTTGATTTTTCTGAAAATGTCTAATTGTTGATTTATGCTGGTTCAAATTGACAGACGATGAGGCCACCTAATCGAAGTTCTTCAAATTCGGAAAAAGGCCACCACATTAAGCAGCAAAAGCCTGTTGGGCAGTTACAAAAATCTTATGCTGCTCCTAGTAAAGACCATAAGATAAAAAAACGAAGGTCTCCAGAACCTGAAGATTTTGACTATAGGTCTGAGATTCGGAATCTTTTCAGGTAAAGTTTTTTCCTTTTAAAAACTGTTTTAGGTCTCTGTCATCCTCTTAGTTCAATACTCTATTGAATTTAGCTTTGGTGTAGAGATTTGATCAACATTTTTATTTGTTAGGTTTGATTTGCTCCTCTTTTCTGGTTCTGAGAGTTTGTTTTCGATTGGTTTTACATTTATATTTACTTGCTGTTCTCCCAATATCAGGGTTTGGAGGGTTTTCTTTAGGGTTTGGGTGTTGAGAGTTGTGTGTTGGACACAACTGAATTTTTCTGAAGTGAAATGACCCTTTTTTTGTTTATCCAATAAATCTGTTGAGTAGATATATTTTCCAAGTATGTAATCTTATTCAGAGTGTTCTTTTTTAGGTATAATCCTTCAAGATTTAGCAATTATGACGATGACGATGACGATATGTGTATGGAAGCGGGATTCGATGCCATACAACAAGAGGAAAAGAGAAGGTCAGTTGAATGTATTGTGTAGACTGTTTGTCTTCCTTTCTTTTGACCCTCCCTTTTTAAAAAATAGAAGTTAAATTATAGGCGAAGGGGTATGTATCCCACTTATTAGTATTTGTTTGGGAGGGAATTGGATCATTGTTTGGTTATACATGAACACTTGTGTAGTTTGAGTAATTGGAAAATCTGCGCCTCCTTTATATGGTCCTACTTGTAGTCTCGTTTTTTGTTGTATTACAGTATCATTGTATGAGAGCCTCAAATAATATCTGATTTTCTCTTAGTTCTTTAAATGATTCTAATTCTAATATTTTATGCATTGCAGTGCAAGGATAGCTCGACAAGAAGACGAAGAAGAATGGATTAAGATTCAGGAAGAAGAGAGACGGGAAAGGCTTCAAAAGAAGGCAAAGATGCGTAGGATGCGATGACAAGATGTGCAATTTGTGCTATATGTATTCTTTTTTCTTCTTTTTTGTTGGCATTGACAATTGTTTCTATATGTGGTAGCCATTATTATTCATTTAACTCTAAAATGGTAGTAAAACCCAAGTCAAGGAGAAGGAGAGGGAGAGAGGCATGATTGAAGTTAATTGCGCCATTAGTTTAGGTTTTGATTACTTTCTTGAAAGGATTCAACTGCAAGGCCAGGGATGTTGGTGATGATGATTTTGGAGTGGTAATTTAATCACATGTATATCCAATAAAAAAAGATCACACAAATTTGAGAGAAGGAATGTCCTCTCCATAAGTTTTCATGCCAACGCCTTGGTTTTAGTATCACATAAATTTGTGAAGAATATTCATGTCTGTAGAATTGTGAATGAATATTCTTGAAATATCACAAGTTTTGCAGTTCTACAATTGTGATCAATTATAATTTATAGTTAGAAAAGTATGTAATGTGTGGATAGGTGTATATTACGTTTATGTTTGCCAAACAACTCGCAAGTGTAATCTTTTATGTCAGCACAACCACAAACATTCATATGTCTACAATCCAATTCTAACATGAATCAACTTTTTTTGTACAGTAGATGATTTAAAATTTTAAAATTTTAAATATATTTTCCAAAGTTATTTAAAATTAGGTCACATTTGAAAATATGTACAAAGTTAAACGTCAAGTAAGATCCGATGGAAATGGATCTGAAAGTAATAGATTTTCTTATTGTAAATGTTCCATCTTCTTCTTTCATTCATCTTCTTTGGCGTAAATGGTCTACCCAAGAAAAGTGGTCACGGTGGTAAGTTTACTTGGTTCGACAACATTGGCCTTTTGGATAATCATTATTTACTTTGAAGATCCTACTGATTTCTGATCACTTTCATAAGAATCAGATGGTGTTGATTAATTTACTTTTTTCCGTTTCCTCGATTTAATTTTAACGTTGAATGATGATGGTGTATGTAAATACAAAGTAATAATGGTTTGTGATATCATTAGTAATCTGATATATAAAAATAAAATCAAATAATTCCTTTTTTTTGGCATTAATATTACGACAATTTAAATTCCTAAAGTACAATACTTTTTTTTGGAATTTTTTTACGATTTGGCTACCATTAACTTTTCGCAAAAATTTGTTGCTACCATGTAGAATATTCCTTCAATATAAAATTTAAGTGTCATGTGTAAATTGATAATACTTCAAAAATTATCAATAATTTTAAAAACATTTATTTATAATTTATTAATATTTTTAAAATATCAATCAATTAATGAATTCATATCTATAATTACAATACATAAATGAGACTCTTAATAAACAATACTCCCTCCTATTCTACCCATTAGTTTGTGCCATTGATTTTTTTTTCACTATTCACTTATCAGTTTTAATTTGTATTTTATTCTTAAGGGAAAAGTGTCAAAAAGTACCTAATAAATTTTTTTTTTTCGAAAAAGTACCTAATAAAAAATTTTTTTCCAAAAAATACCTAACAAAAAATTTTCTTTTTAAAAGAGTACCAACTAACAGTTGGGGTTAAGTTTTCTGTTATCTTTTTTTGTCCATCTTTAAAAAGTACCTAATAAAAATTTTCTTTTAAAAAAAGTACCAAAAACACAACATAATCATCTAATACAAAAACAACATAATATATAACTATAAAAAAAAATAATAATAATAATAATAATAATAATAATAATAATAATAATAATAATAAAAAAGTGTCAAAAATTACCTAATACTTTTTTTTTAATAAACGGTCAACTTAACACTAACCGTTACTTGCTCTAAGTTTGTGTTGGATGATGTTCTTATATTGTGTTTGTATCGGATGATGTGTGAACTTTTATGGATGATGCTCTTAGAGTTATATATTATATTGTGTTTGTATTGGATAATTATGTTGTGTTCTTGGTACTTCTTTGAAAAGAAAATTTTTACTAGGTACTTTCTTGAAAAGAAAATTTTTATTAGGTACTTCTTAAAAATGGATAAAAAAAGATAACAGAAAAGTTAACCTCAGCCGTTAGTTGATACTCTTTTGAAAAAATAAATTTTTATTAGGTATTTTTTGGAATTTTTTTTTATTAGGTACTTTTTGACACTTTTTCTTATTCTTAATCTATAAGTTAAAACAGTCTTGTGGGATCTTATTTGATTCGTCTCAATACAAAGATTATTAATATCTGCTTTTTATAATTTTTAATTAAAAACAATTAGAGATACTAAAGATTAAAATATTGTCTCGACAAATGTGACTTATGGGTTGAATAGGAGGTAGTATAAAAATAATAATAAAAAATAACTAATTAATTTTGAAAGCAATAAGTAAATAAGTTGCACAAATGGTGGTTTGGCCTAGGTCAAGTCGTGCAAAGTCTGTGACTTTGTGCTTTTTAGTTTTTTTTTTAAAAAATTTGAGAAAAAAAATGAAAGATTTAGTTAGAAATTATCTAGATGTGTTGTTATATGTTTGTATAGTCAAATCCCTTGCTTTTAAGCTTTAAAAAGAATATTTCAAGGATATTAAAACTAAACAGCAAGTCTCTTGAGAGACCGTAAGACGCCTCTCAAGTCCAGTCCATTAGTGTTTAATTGTTACTCTTATTCTATATTTTTCTTTATAGGTCACCCAATTAGAATTGCTCTCTCAAAAAGATCGTCTTTCATAAAAATTTGTGAAACTAAAAACAACATTTCAAGGATATTCAAAGTAATTTGTAAATTTACAGATTCCATGGGTAATTCACTTTAAAAAGTGGTCGCAAAACCAAAACGTGGAAATGAATAATTTCCCCAAACCCTAAGTTATGACTTATGCGTAAAAAAGCGGAAAAGATAACACAAATTAGTGTTCATTACTCAAGGAGTCCAAGGGTTAATACGTCTATTCACATCATAATAAACCAGTCTCAGATAGAAAACGTGTTATTAGACTTTATCAACACATTTAACAAATAACAGAGTAAAAATAAAACACCTTCTATCCGCACTAAACACACTCCTCAAATCTGAGCCGTCCACTTCATTAGAGAAAACACAAACGTCGCAATTTCACACCGTTGATCCCCCAATTGTAATAGCACACGGATAACTATTTTCTACCGTCCGATTAAACACAATTAGCCGACGCATTATTATCATCTTATATAAACCTCAACATCGCCTGCATATTCAAAATTTTTTGTTAGCTGTTTTAACCTAGAGGGGAAGTTGAAAAGGCAAACCGTTCGTAGTTCAACCTAAGATTCTTCGAGGTAAATTCTTTTCTTTCGATCTTCTCTAATTTCTTCATTTATCTTCTGTCTGCGTTTTTTATTTGTAATTTGTGATTTGCTATATTGTTGATTGACTTGAAATTTGTGGTTTACATTCATTTTGTATATCTATTTTTTTCAATTCGGAAGATTATTTAGGTCTACTGTTTATGAAATCTTTCTTCTTTCAAAGTTCCTTTTTTAATTTTATGTTGATGTCGAACTTGAAACTGTTGTTTTCTTGTTTTTTTTGAACAATTTATGGTTTCATCTATTTCTAAAACGATTTCTTCAGTTATTTTTCTTATTTGAATCTTATGGTTCTTTATTATTTTGCACAAGTAGATTTATTGTCTCCATTCTAGATAGATTGATATTGCCTAAATTTTGGATTAAGCGTTGCGTATTGATTTAATCTACGAAGTAAGCTTTTGGATTTTTGAATTCAACTTCAACTTGTATATGTGAGATCTATCTGACAAAGCTGTGCAATTGTTTTGTTTTTCATGTAGATGGCCCGTACTAAGCAAACCGCACGTAAGAGTACTGGAGGAAAGGCTCCCAGGAAGCAACTCGCCACAAAGGTTATTGTCTCCTTCAATATGATTTTTTCAAATTTATTGTCTCTTTATGCAATATGCTATGTAGATTGCTGAACTCATGTTCAATTTTATTTACAGGCTGCTCGTAAGTCTGCTCCAACTACAGGAGGAGTTAAAAAGCCCCACCGTTACCGTCCTGGAACCGTCGCGCTCCGTGAAATTAGGAAGTACCAAAAGAGTACCGAGCTGTTGATCAGGAAATTGCCATTCCAGAGATTGGTTCGTGAGATTGCTCAGGACTTCAAGACCGATCTCCGTTTCCAAAGTCACGCTGTGTTGGCTCTTCAAGAGGCTGCTGAGGCTTACCTTGTTGGTCTCTTTGAGGACACCAACCTTTGCGCTATCCATGCCAAGCGTGTTACCATCATGCCCAAGGACATTCAGCTTGCCCGCAGGATCAGGGGTGAACGTGCTTAAGCTATTTCAAGCAAATACCGCTGTTTCTTTGCTACTATAGTGATAGTTTTATGTTCATCTTGTCTAGGATTAATCGAGGACCAAGAATAGATGTTCTTTTGGGAATGAATGGGGACTATGGTTGATTGTGTAGTTGAACGCAATGGTGGTGTTTTAGAGAAAAGTGAAACTTATGAATTCTGTTCTTTTATGTCGCACACACTTTGTGTGGAACATTCATTTAATGTAGTTGATATATTCAGTTTAATTGTTTGCTATTCTGTGTTCAATGTTGTATTAATGATTTAGTGTGTTCAATGTTCACGATTTGGGAACGTAAATCCATGAATTTTGATTCCTTATTTCGATCCAAGTTATAATGCGGAGATCAACAAAGCATAAAAAGAAAAACTGCTTAGTATCGCTCATCCTTTCCTCAAGCCTCTTTCTTGAGAGTTGGGTAAATACTAAATAGAAATGTGTAACCTTTTAGAAATGTGTAACCTTTTACTCCCTATTTTGAAATTAGTACTCCCTCCTGTTCACCCAAAATGAGACATTTTTATTTTGGATCAATTCACATAAAATGTCTTATTTTTATTTTTAGACATAATTTTTTATAATATTATCTTTATTATATTTACCCATTTACTTTCATGTGAATCCTACTCCTTTGGTTTTGGTGAAAATACCAAATGTCCCATTTTGTGTGAATAGGAGATTATTATATAAGCATCAAAGTTCAAAACCAATAGTCTATTATTTACAACAAACAGGGGAGATGGCAAAAAGTAGCTTGCACACCGGACAACTGATCACAAAAGCAGCGTAATGCCTAACTAAGCAATTAAGCATTCGCATCCAAAGCAAGCTAACTAATTTAGATTGTTGCTTGAATGCTTTGATCATATTCATCTGGAATATGAAATATGTTAACGTTGCCATGATTTTATGTACTTTTACTGGTAATAAGGGAGCTTGTATGTCTTGAGGCAATACAAAGGTTTCTTTGAAAAGGAAAGTAACTAAGTTTGGTAAATGTTTTGAATAGCCAGAAATGCATGATCTTTGGTTTAAAGTGTTCAATTAATCAAGTCCTCCCATGTTTGTTCTCTTCTGCCCTTTCACTTCTTTTCTAAATATAGATATAGAAATAATTATTATTACCATTCATATTTCCTATTTTTAACACTATAACTTTGTTAAATACACACCTTTTTTCTTTATCCCCCTCTTTTGAATAATCTATTCTCCTCTAATTGAGGACTATAAACACCAATTTTTAAAAATTAAAAAAATATGAAAATTGAAAATTGAAAAAAAAATCTATTATCCTTGGGCTATTACCATTTTGGTTAGACTATTAGTTGTTTTGTATTTTTATTCCTAGTATTAGATATCTGATATGTATGATATATATGATACATTCCACCCATTATTTTTTCATTCCTAGAGTACATATATGATATTTTCCACCCATTGGACAATTCAGAAATGTAACAACAAATGAAAAGGCATGAAAATATCCTAGAGGAGCTTAATGAGGTAAGAAAGATCAAAGGGCAGATGAACAATACAAAGTTGGACAACTTGAAGGAATCCCTTCAAAACATAGAAAAATCCGGATCTTTAGAATCGAAAATTTTGTTGGATGAGATTGATATTCTAAAGAACGAGCTGAAGCAGGCGATGGAAGCAGAAGATACGAGCAAAAGGGCTATGGATGAACTTGCAGTGGCATTAAAAGAAATTGCAACGGAATCCAACCAGGCTAAGGAGAAGCTAACATATACAGTGCAACATCTTGAAGCAGTGAAGGAGGAAGCTTCCATTTTGAAAGCAATGGTTAAAAGAAATGAAGAGAATTACACTTCACTCTTGAAAGAATCAAAGAAAGAAAATGATCACATGAAAAATACAATTATAAGGTTAAGATTAGAGGCAGAAGAGTCTCTTTTAGCCTTCAATGAAAAGGAAATTCAATTTGTGAACTGCATTAAGAAAACAGAAGAGGAGAAATATAGTGCACAAGAGGAATGCATTAAACTGGCCAAGTCTTTGAAAGAGGCGGAAGAGATAAGCGAGAAAGCAAAGGACGATAACAAGAAATTGAGAGATATACTTAAGCAAGCTCTGAATGAAGCAAACGCGGCTAAAGAGGCTGCTAGTCTTGCTCAAACCGAGAATTCTTTTCTCAAGGACTCTCTTATAGAGAAAGATCGACACATTGTTGCCCTTGTGCAGGAAACCGAGCGCCTCAAAAGGGTAATCACATCAGGATCTAAAAAGGAGATTGCAAAACTCGAAAAAGAGAACAAAGAGAAGGATAGCAAAGAACTGAAAATGGTGGCAAAAAAGGAAAGTGTAATTGTAGAAAACACAGAGAAGGAACCCAAAGAAGGCAGGAAATTGAGTAATACATTTGCTTTTGATCTACACCATCTTTGGCCTTCCATCCATGGTATCGGTATGGCATGTAAGTCGAGCAAAGATTTTGATGGAGATATTGAGGAGGAGGAGGATGTTCGGGTGGATTCAATTTTCGACCTTGTTGAGTACCAAGTAAGGGATATGTCATCCTTTCATCATCGTAGGAATTCATCAGCTGGCAGTAGTGAAGATAATCTAAATCTAGATCATTTTGATGATGATGCACATTATGATGATTTGGAGATGGATAGGAGCTCATCTGGGAAGAGTAAAGCTCTGCTTAAGAGATTTAGCGATCTCTTACGAAGGAGAAACTCTCACTCGCCAAAAGATGTACCAAATTCACCCAAGGAAATACCAACGTAGCTAAATCTCTAAAAATGTCGTAATTTAGCTTAGTAGCTTCAGTATCTGTTTATTCATGTTTTAGATTTCTGATTTCGTTGATACCATTTTATGGGGTGATTTAAAAGAAAGCTTATATGTAAATTTTGGAACATATAAAGCTGAGCACCCTGTTATATTCTATGCAAATACTTGTATCTATCTAGGGATGGCAATGGGTCGGACTCGGCTCGGATTATACATACTCCGACTTTGCTCCGGATAATAGTCGGACTTTTGTTTTCAGTCCACCTCCACTCGGATTCGGATTATGCATACTCCAAGTTTGCCCCGACTCGGACTCTCGGATCTCCAACGGCGTCGGATGTAGAGTCGGATTACTATCAAACAGTATCGTTGTGATATTGTAGTAATCATTTTAAAGCATATAAAATTACAAAATATATTTTTCAAATACAATTTAACAAAAAAATATGTACTTTAATATGAATTCAATTTTAACAAGAGAAATAATCCTACTACTAAAATTTAACAAAATTTTCTCGTATTTTAATTTGGCGTATTTAATTTCTCTTGATTTCATTTGTCTTATCTTGATTCATTAATCTAAATAAAATTACCAAGTAGTTTTTCAAAATCGAAAATTACAATTAGTATGAGAGAGAACTTGAATTAGTCACATTTAGAGTTTTAAAGGAAACAAAATATTAGTGTAAAAGTCAAATTCAAAGTCAGATGTCCTTCAGGGTCGGAGTCGGGTCCGAGTCACGGATTTTTAATAAGGTCCAACTCCGGTCCGTCTCTAACTCGGACTCGGATCGTAAAGTCGGAGTCGGAGTCGGATGACTTTTTCCTCGAACTCGAATCGGAGTATTTTCCTCGGATCGAGTCGGACTAGGGTCGGATTCGGACTGAATTGCCATCCCTATATCTATCTTAATATTTGGGTAGCTAAAGTTTCTTTTATGTTTTATTCCTTTTCTTGCTCTTTTTTCCTGTCAATTTCTGTGATTGTGTGTTTCTCCTTTGAATCAATCATTCAATTACATGTTGTTCATTGTTTAGCAAATTTCGAAATCAAATCCTAGTATAACCAGACATTTGTATGTAGTTTATGTAGGTTGAGGGAAGAGGAAGGCTAAGTAAGAACCGATCCTAGGACCTTGCCTAAGAAAAACAATACTTGCTTTGATTGAGACAAAACTCTATTCTTAAAGACGGTGGTGTCATTCTTAAGACGGGCTCTAATTTCAAAAACTTAGGCACACATCTGATTGATAAGAATAAATTGTAAGTCAAAGCATGTCGAGTTTTGGATGGCGCAACGTAGTGACGAATGGGGATTGATGTCTTTGGCAGCAATTTTCAACTCCCTGAAACCCAGCCTCCAATCCTAGATGGCAATTTCTCTAACGCTTAGTTTAAAAAATATTTCTTTTTTATAACAAAAGGCTTATATTTTCTAAATTATCGTATTTTGTTGGGAAAATCCTCCGTCTTCCACAAAAGTGTGCCAGTCCTGTCAGAATCAAAACATTCCACCTTACTACTATTACTTCAAATGGATTTGTTTCAGCAAACATTAGGAATTCTGTAGAATGGTCTAAAACGAGTTAATTTTCCTAAATTAACTACATTGCATTCTGTAATCTTCCATTCAAATAGCAAAGTACATTTTTCAACAATTTAAAGATTTTGGAAAATATTTCAGAGAAAAACACAGATCCGACAACGTGGACATTTTATTGAAACATTTTTCTTCATGCTTGTTAACCACAATTGATTTCTTTACTTTGGATTCCTCAATGATGTCAATCTGAGGAACAAACTGATCTGTAACCAGCTTGTTTCATGCCAACTTGACTCTGTACTTTTATACCTTTATTATTCAAATATTGGTTCAGAACCAATCTAGTGAGACCCATGCTGTCTTCACAGCCACAAGAAATCATTCTCTTGCATAAAAAATTCAAATCTAAATAGATATCTTGAATAGGAATATGATTACTCAAGAAAAAGACTTAATTCAATATAATTTAGAATCACGATAACAGCTAGGAGCTGTCAGAATAATTGAGCAGCACCCCACACATTCATAAATAAAACATTGCAAGCCAAAAAAGCAACACCTAGTTCTAAAAATCAGCTCACTTTTCTTCTTCCTGCTTGGTGGATGCCTCTTTGATGTCATCAGCTCCATCCTCCTGCAATGGCAAATTAAAGCATTACTAAATGAAAAGACAATGTAGAAATTGTGTTACACGTTGAAGTGTATATGATAGGAGTAAAGAACCAACTACTAATATTTTTTACCTGCATGTCAGAAGTCCATAAAGTCAGGTTATCCCTAAGAAGCTGCATGATCAAAGTGCTGTCTTTGTAGGAGTCTTCCCCAAGGGTGTCCAACTCAGCAATTGCTTCATCAAAGGCCTTCAAATGAAAAAACAAGCATTACATCAAGTGAAACCACACCAAAGCACAGTCCATAAAAAGCTCAAAAGTTACGAAATGCAGAGAAAAAAAATCATTATGTTAAAAAAGCTAAACCATGTAATACTATCAAAGTATTAGCAATCAACAAGTCATCAACAAATTTTATTCGATCATACATAAAAACACAACTTCAAGGAGTAGTTAATTAATGCATAATGAAAAGGAACAAGGCTATATGATGTTCAATATATGATGTTCAATAATAATAATAATAATAATAATAATAATAATAATAATAATCCAATTTGAAAAATAAAATTTAGGATTACTACTTAGAAGCTAAGAGAAAATCTTTCTCAGCACCATATATTTGATGGGAATCACAATACAAATAACAAGGCACAAAACAATCAACCGAACATAAAATATGCAAGATCAAAATATACTAGTTATGAACTAGTGAGTTATGATCTCACCTGTTTAGCGAGGTTACAGGCACGATCAGGAGAGTTAAGAATCTCATAGTAGAAAACAGAGAAGTTGAGAGCAAGACCAAGCCTGATGGGATGTGTTGGAGGCAAGTCCGCATTTGCAATATCCTGTTAAATGAACAAGAAATAGGTAATTACACATTAGTGATTTATTATAACCGCAAATCCATCATCCATGTCAACTAACCACCTAAATGCAAAAATCAATCAACAGGATTCAACCAATATAATTAGTTCGATTACCTCCAACATCAAACTAACAATACAGCCAGTATAAAAACAATGTCTCCAAAACAAAAACAAAGTCAACATCTAAGGTTATGATCAATTAGACCATAATGTTGTGATGAACTATTAGCCCATCGGATTGACAACCTTTATTCCCTAGGCTGCGCTCCTCTTGCTACATTTTAAGAAAAAATTCCCATTGAATGCAATACGTAGCAACTTAAGTAGAGTTCGTCTTATATATTTTTGCTTTCATGGCATAATCTTTCTTTTTCCTATAGATTGTTAACCCTGACTGATTCAATCAATGGCACTCTAACAGCGCTAATCACTCTTCCAATGGAAAACATCTGTTCTCTTCAAATTACAGAATATCCCTTTACAAAACCCTCTTAATGGATCGACATCATGCGACAATGAACGAGAAAATAATTAAATCCACAATTCTTGTCAAACTCAGGCACACATCATAGAAATTTAACCACCACCAAAAAGATCAAACTAAAGTATCAACGTAATCATCACAGAGCAAAAGTCTTCCTAAACAGTTCAAAATTACATGAATAACTTTCATCATCTCTTTGTCATTTACATTTTTCCATTAAAACAATTTCCATATTATATAAGCACAATATCAATATTTATAACAAGATCCACGAATACTTTTCGTTTCAGATCTTAATTATCACAATGCAGAACATATAATCAACGATCCAACACACAAAAGACCTAACTAAATTTATGTTCAAATTGTGGAACCAAAAAACAGAACTTAATCAAAAATCGCGAAAAAACAATAGATGCGTTACCTGAGCAGCTTTGTAAGCGGTAAGAGTATTCTCAGCAGCCTCTTTTCTCTCAGATCCAGTCTTAAACTCAGCCAAATAACGGTAATAATCACCTTTCATCTTGAGATAAAAGACCTTAGAATCAGCATTTGAAGCAGCAGGGACAAGTTTGGAATCAAGGAGCTTAAGGATACCATCACAAATGTTGGAAAGTTCAGATTCAATCTTAGATCTGTAACCTCTGATGGTAGAAACATGATCTTCATTACCACGGCTTTCTTCCTTTTGCTCGATGGAAGAAACGATCCTCCAAGAAGCACGACGAGCACCAATTACATTTTTGTAAGCAACGGAAAGAAGGTTACGCTCTTCAACAGTGAGTTCTTCGCCTTCAGAAGCAGCGGAAACGACTTTCTCCATGAATTCAACCATTTCTTCGTAACGTTCGGCTTGTTCGGCGAGTTTCGCCATGTAAACATTCTCGTCTCTTGCTGTTGATGCCGCCATTGTTGGAGATTAGAGGAGGTTTGAAATTTGAAATTGTTTGTTTGGGGATTAGAACGAAAGGAAGAAAGAAAGCGAGACTTGACCTGGGAGAGTATAAAGGGTGCCAGCTATTTAATGACCGTATCACGCGGAATTTTTCTTTCTTTTACAATTGTCGTTTTAAATTGAATTATTTATAAGAATTAGATGTGAATTACGTTCTTTATGTTTATGTGTTTTGCGAATTACAGTCATGATGTTTTTCTTTGCGAATTACAGTCACCGAGTTTTAAAAGTGATCATTATTTAGGTCAAATGACCGGTTATGACAGTTGACCACCTAAATTACCGTTGACTTGCTCTCTTTCCATTGTTTTAACCCAACTTGGTTAGCATTTAATCCAACAACCTACCCACCTAACCAAATTTAATTTTTTACTGACTTAAATTTAATTTTCCCCCTTTATTTACTCTGTTGTATTGTCACCATCATCGCCATTTTCTTTCCTCTTTGAGAAGCAATCACAATTTGGAATCCGCCATTGATGAACTTGGATAAAGGTAACTTCTTGTTGTTACTTTATTCTTGCTTTATTAAATAAATTATGCGTTTTGGTGGTTGAATTTGGTTACATGTCGACATTTAGGGTTTATATGCTCTGTAATGTCGTTTATTTCATCTTTTATCTTACCATTAGAGTTTTAGGGTTTATGATGTCTATCTGAATGTGGTTTTGATTTCTCCATTACAGATGACAATCTCAAATGATTATGTTAAATTGATGGGTATATCATGGGGGTAAATTTGTTAAACAAGGTGATGATGTTAATTATGTTGGTGGTTCTGTTCATAGTGGGATAGTTGCACCTATAGTTGATTACTGCATCATTTATGTGTATGGGATTGTGAGAAGAACACTAGGACTGAAAGCACCATTTAAGCTATACTATAAAGAGGAAGGTAAAAGTCTCAAAGAGGGAAAGAGACTGATAAGTGATGAATCTGATTCTATATGTTGTTTAGGTACTTTGGATGTGGGTACAGGATTTATTACTTTATATGTGGTTACATAAGTGGACCACCAAAAAGAGGCATCTTCATGGAGAAGCCCAAGAAATTTGACCCCATAATCTAGTAGACCCCGTGTGCATAGTCCACCTTGTACTACCTCTATATAAAACCCCATACCTGATGTTGAGGTATTTGAGGTATTAAACATTCCCCCACTCGCTGTCTCTCAACCACCACCTACACATAAACCAAAACCATTTCGCCCTTATTCATCCCATAGATCAAAGCTGCCCATTAGAAGAAAAAAATCTAACACACCCATATCCAAACCACCACCCCCTCCACAAACTCCAACTAGATCTACACCAAGAGTCAAACATGTTGCAAGAAGAAGTGTTACACCTTTGAAAAGGTGTTCTAAACCAATTTCTCAACCTGTAGCTGACCCAAAACCACCTCCTCCACCTGACCCAGCACCTGTTGTTGCCACAACACCCACAACTGAAGCACGACACACAACACCCCGTCTACCTTCTCATGATGCAACACAATCCACCACAGATCCAACACCCCCCCAACCTAAATCAATTGTAGATCCAACACCTCCACCACCTAAATCACCAGTAAAAAAACATGTAAGTAAACCCAAAAAACAAACTGATAAGAAGAAAATTCAATCAAAGTGCAAGGGTAAGCAAAAAATTAAGACCAAGCCCAAGCCCAAAGCTAGAAAATTGGTGTTTGAGGATGATTCATGTGATGAGTCTGACATAGATCTTGAGGATGATGACTTTGATGATAGTGTAGATGCATATTTATTCTCTGAAAAAATTGGAGAAACTATTATAGAAAACATAAATAGGGCTGCAGCAAAGGGTTGGTTTGGTCAAGTTGAGAAGGATGTGTGTAAGAAACTATCTGACGATGAGGAGCAAGATTATGCGCTATTATCAGAGGAATTAGAGGAAAGAGGAAGAAGGTATACAATCTTTATCCTGAGACATATTTTAGTAGGAAAATTAACTTAAAAGCTGGTTTGATTTTTCCAAATGTTAAAATTCTTAGGACAGCAGTTCAGCAGCATGCTATAGAAAATAAATGTGATTTCTTTTCTTTACATAACAACAACAAAAGATTTGATGCAATTTGTGTTGATAGATGTAATAAGTGTCCATGGAATAAGTAACGTTCTGTGAGAAGTAGGTGTACATGTGACAAGCAAAATTGTAGTTTTTTTATTTATGCTAGCAAATTAAGGGAAAAAGAGACAATGCAGATAAAGACTTGTAAGTTAGAACATCAATGTTGGAGGAAGCACCATACTAGGAAGATTACTAGCAAATTTTTAGCAGTACTGTATTTTGAAGTGTGGAGAAGATATCCAGAGTGGGATCTAGTCAAGGGCCTTCAAAATAAAGTAAAAGAAGATTATGACATTGTTGTGAGTTATAACAAATGCTGGTATGCAAGGGCTAGAGCCAAGATAATGCTATATGGTGATGGTGCAGATCCGTACAGGAAGGTGCATGAGTATGCAACAGCTGTTCTCAAATACAATCCAGGTAGCATAGTGTAACAACCTAAACTTAAATCAACTTCGTAATAGAGCCTTAATACAACTTAAGTTCTAACATCAATCCAGAAATCACATTATCTTAAGACAACGAAAGGCTTTACTAAGGCTGTTTTGGAAAAGAATCTGATGCAAATAAAATCCCACAAAACTATATTAGATAAAATCTTATTACAACCCAAGATTTAGAAACTCTCTTATCAATACAATCCTTAAACTTAAATAATTACAGTAAAATTTAAGTGTCTCCATGCCCTTGCAACATACTACACTTCACGAAAACGAGACATGATGCCAAGATGGATTTATCAGTCACCATACCTGCAAATAGTTACAGTCACCCACCAAGTGACAGGCCACAGAAATGACAAAACGGTACACACATCAGTATAAAAGTTTAGAAAATTAAACATTTTGGTGGATTTTAGGTAAAATCATAACGGAAAAGAAGTAAAACAACTCATTTAGAAAATTTCAATATAAAAGTTTAAACGTAATGTTGTGCCAAACATGTTTAGGAACAACATTCAAGTCCAGGGATTTTCAAGTGAACGGCTCACATAGAGTTGGGAGCTTAGTTCCTAAACCTCTAGTATTTTGGGATCGTCATCCCTCCAATCAATACACAACTTGCAAGATTTTACTCCGGTCGACCTGGCTGGGTGCTACAAACTAAGCTTACAAGCTTTTTCCAATATAATACAATCCATCGTTCACACCCCAAAACAAAACATTAAAAATCACTTGAATGTTTCTTAACATAACTTAAATTGTCAACAAGGTTTCATATTACTACTCAAACACTTTTGAGTAAAACATTTGTCATGAGATGATTATTTGATACAACATCGTATTTCATGTTTAATTAAATACTTTGGATTCAATTCTTTGGCACATGATGATTACTTGAAACAATACACATTTCAAAATTGGAGTACTTTTAAAGTTATAAAAGAATAAAGCTTTTCAACAAGGTAAAACAATGATTTCAAGATAGTTAAAACGTAGTTCATTTACACTTTCAACTCTATATTTTATTGAAATCAAGATGGTAAATTATTAAATAAATGTTTATAAAAAGTAAAAGCGTACTTCGAGTACTGTCAATAAACGTTTCTAAATACATAAAATCTCTTAAAACACTTCAAATAATATATGAATAAACACATTGGTTAAATATGAAAATTTATTAATCTTAGTATAAATAATTCATTTTCTCAAGTAGAAACAAAAAGGATTTTATATTTAAAAGCAACCCTTCTTTGTAGAAAGACAAATAAGAAAAAGAATACTTTGTATACAAACTCAAAGAAAGTAGCTATAAAACATTTTTGAGATACATACTTTAAAACATAAAGTAAGAGTCTTTAAATCTTAAGTTTTAACAAAACAAAGTTATTTTATTTAATATTGTAAACCAAACACTCCTTTTGAATTTAAAGTCAATAAAACCTTAATTTAATAGCTCAAGAGAATTTTGGAATCTTTCAAGAATAAAAACAAACTTTGAAAATCATAAATTACATCTGTTAGTAAATAGAATAATTTTCAAAGATAAACTTATTTATAAATTCTTTCAAAACAAGACATTATTCTTATATATAGTGTATCATAATACTTCATAAAACATCTTTAAAAGAGAAGATTTTGAGGTTTAAAGTACAAATAATAAACTTTCAATAATCTGAATTTTTAGTAAGAACAACCCTCCATCTCATAAAATCAATTGAAAACCAACAAGCATAAGTTTAAATCACAATCCAACACTTTTACTTGAAACAACTTGTCTAAAATATCAAAAACATAGATCATCCATCATCCATCATCATACTCATGAATCATTCTTGTAAAACAGAAAACATGTAACCATTTTCAATTCCCCATTTAAGATAAACCATACAAACTAAACATCATGTAAAATAAGGTTTTTACAAGGTAGGAAAAAGAAAGTGTTTTGTGTGTACCTTCAAAAAATACTCCCATATACTTTGAGATTGAACAAACATCCTACATAATTTCAAACACCAAATTGACTACTTAAGAGTATATACTCATTTATCCACCTCAAAATCAAACATGCAAAACTATACTAAAACTTTTGCATACTTACATCTTAGAACTATGTTGATTGGATCCTTAAAACACCAAGTATATGACTTACTATCTTGCTCATAAATTTTCATGATATGACCTACACATATATAAAGCCATTTAAGGTCTTAGATGAGGTTTAAGTGAAGAAAGAATAAAAGAAAAATAATGGAATTGCTCAACAAAAGTTGTTGTCCCGAAATAGGTTTCCATCCTTGGATGCAAATATTTTTAGCTCTGAAATTAAACTTCTAATGGAAAATATGTATCTCACAAAAGTTGTTTGAATACGAGTCTAGGTTATGACATAAAAATTTGAGGGGTATTTATGAAGAGAAAAATTGGAGAAACAAGGTGAAAACAATAGGGTGTCAAGAGCTGATATGGGCAAAATTCAGGAAGGGGTTGAAAGAATGATATGAATCTCTTTGGTTTCTGAGTGTTTTTGGCCAAATAAGGTGTTATTGGATAGCATAAGAAGTTAGCTAAAGTCTCCAAGCAATAGATCTCAGAAATATGGACATTTGAATGCTCATTTGGAAAGGTTGAGACATCACTAGTGGAAAAAACGCTATTGGCTGCTACTTATTGGCTGCGGTTTTTAGGCACACGCAGCCAATATGAGTAAAAAAAATGGAGTAAAAAAAAAAAATTAACAAGGGCTGCGGTTTTGTCTATTGCCCACAGCCCCAAACTGTAGCCAAAAAAAAATTAGGTAAAGGGCTGCGGTTTTATAACTGTCCGCAGCCCCAAACACTCTTCAATATATACAATTAAACCCAAAAAAAAAATAATATGAAAAGGGCTGCGGTTTTATAACTGTCCGCAGCCCCAAACACTCTTCAATATATACAATTAAACCCAAAAAAAAAATAATATGAAAAGGGCTGCGGTTTTTTAAGGTGTCCGCAGCCCCTAATGCTCTTCAATATATACAATTAAACAAAAAAAAAATAATATGAAAAGGGCTGCGGTTTTCACATGTGTCCGCAGCCCAAAAGTGTAGCCCAAACCAAAAGCAACATTAAAACCCTAGTCCATGCGTGAATATATAAAGCCTAATCTGAAATGCCTTCTTCAAATCCCTAAATCCCTAATCTGAAAATTCCAGGCAGCGGCGCCTTCTTTTGAACGGATTTCAGATCCCTTCTTCAAATCCCTAATCTGAAACGCCTTCTTCAAAATTCCTTCTTCAAATCCCTAATCTTCATTGTTCAAGTAAACGGTTTTGAGAAATGCCTTCTTCAAATCCCTTCTTCAAATCCCTAATCTGAAACGCCTTCTTCAAAATTCCTTCTTCAAATCCCGGCCCTAATGTGAAAAGTCAAGTCAATCTTCATTGTTCAAGTAAACGGATTTCAGATCTTCAAGTTTCAAGGATCTTCATTGTTCATTTTCGTTTAATTAGAAGTTTCGTTCTTTTTTCTGGGTTAGTATATGAAGATTCGTTTTTTTTCTGGGTTAGTATATGAAGATCTTCTGTAAATTTGTATATGAAGATTCGTTTTTTTTTAATTTCAAGTTTCGTTTCGTTTGTATATGAAGATCTTCTTGAAGTTTCGTTTAATTTGTATATGAAGATCTTCTTGAAGTTTCGTTTAATTAGAACTTTCAAGGATCTTCTGGGTTAGTATATGAAGATTCGTTTTTTTTTTCTGGGTTAGTACATGAAGATCTTCGTTTTCTGGGTTAGTACATGAAGATCTTCGTTTTTTTTCTGGGTTAGTATCTGTAAATTTGTATAAAAACGAATATCTGTAATTTCGTTTTAATCTTTATGTTTCGTTTTTTCGTTTTGATTTTTGATTGTATAGATCTTGCTGTTTAGATGTTTCTTTTTCGTTTTGATTTTTTGTTTTAATCTTTAATTTTATGTTTAGATCTTGCTGTTTGTTCTTCTTATTTTGTTTTTGGGTATTAACGGTTCCTTTTTCAGAATTCTTTTTAGAATTCTGAAATTTTTTTTTTATTTTGAAAAAAGACTAAAGGGCTGCGGTTTTTTGACATGTCCGCAGCCCCTTTCCTTATTTTGGGCTGCGTATTTTGACCGCAGCCCTTAATTATTATTTTGGGCTGCTCCAATAAAGGCTGGGGTCGAAATACGCAGCCCATAGGGGCTAAAAAACCGCAGCCCTTAAGGTTTTTTCCACTAGTGCATGCAGGCTGATAGGATTTCTGGTGACCCATTGTAGTGAATGAAATGATTTCTCTTCATATGCTACAAGTTACCTCCATTTCATGCTTGATTATCCTTAATAACACTCAAACCTATGGCATATAAAAATTTGGGAGCATAAATTGATCGTTTAATATTTTTAAATGATTTTATGATGTGACTTCAGATTTTGAAGAAATTTCTGAAATTATAGTTTTATGGAATTAATATATTTTCTTTGTAATTAAAATCAATCCATAACCAAAACTTGTTTTTAAATAACAATAGATTATAACATCATTATAAAGCTATTTTTCTAATCTTTTATAATTATATAAGTATATTTTCTTGTATAAATCATTTTTAATAAAACACATATGAAAAGCTTTTGTTAACACAATTTGTGAAATCAATTGCAAATACTCTAAAGTTTATAAACCAAATAAATATGTTTATCAAATTAAATAGTTTTTGAAGGAAATATAAATAACTTAAGTTAATTCAAATCTTGAATAAAACCAAAAGCATTGAAATTTATTCTTTAATATAATAATAATATTTAGCAAAATAAAACTTTGTACATTCAAAGTTAAAATTTTGAAACTCCAACTATTTTTTTTGGCACTTAAGGATGAATAACTAGAGAGGTTAATAACACTAATCCATTACTGAACCTACTTAAGCTAAGATTAAGAAAAACTTAAAATTAGGGATATTACACACAGCGTTAGTCGGTGTATTGACAGGTCTTTAAAGGCCTGTGTTTCAGAAATTGTTTATGTGTTTGAAGCTTGTGTTGGATGGGTTTTTAGCAGGTTGTAGACCAATTA
The DNA here is from genome assembly GCA_019425755.1 of Amaranthus cruentus. Lineage (NCBI taxonomy): Eukaryota > Viridiplantae > Streptophyta > Magnoliopsida > Caryophyllales > Amaranthaceae > Amaranthus > Amaranthus cruentus. The sequence goes on along the minus strand of CM033453.1, from coordinate 15,078,198 downwards.
TAGGGCCAGATGGTTGTCACTTGACTGGTGTTTACCCTGGTATTTGTCTAACAGCTGTGGGTAAGGATGAAAATAACAACATATACCCACTAGCATGGGCTGTAGTTGATGTTGAGGAGTATCAAACCTGGGGTTGGTTTTTGACACATTTGAAGGATGCTTTGGGATCAAACACAGGCAATGGGTACACTTTCATGTCAGATAGACAAAAGGGTCTCATCAAGGCTATGGAAGACATTGTACCAGAAGCTTCATCAAGGTGTTGCTGGAGACACCTTTGGAGCAATTTCAAGTAGAGATGGAGTGGTGAGGCTTTCAAGTTTGTACTATGGGTTGCAGCAAAGGCAACAACACAAGTGAGTTTTATTTTCAATTTCACTTTGTATGTTTTTTTTATTGGACTTTAATAACTTAAAACATTTGTTTGTTGTTGTTGTGTTAGAATAAGTTCAAGGAAAAAATGAATGAGTTGAAGAAGCTAAGTAATGATGCACATGACTACATGGCCTCCATACCTCCTAGTGCATGGAGCAGACATGCATTTGACACCAACTGCAAATCAAATATGCTGCTAAACAACATGTGTGAGTCTTTCAACCATGTTCTGAAGCCTGCAAGGGATAATCCCATCCTAAGTACACATAGAATGGATGCGAAGGTATATTATGCAAAGGCATCACAACAAGAGAGAAGGTGTTTTGGCAATGGAGGGTGGCCTTTTGTCCTATGTAAAGAAGCAGTTTAATTAGGCCACTGAAGCATACAAAGGCTGTGTAGTAAGGGTTGCTAGCAACACCCTTTTTGAGGTGGACTACAAAGAACACACATGTCTAGTAGACTTGGTTGAGAGGTCTTGCACATGCTACAGGTGGCAACTAACTGGAATCCCTTATCATCATGCCTATGCAACAATTATGGAAAATAGGGGTAATCTTGAGGAGTTTGTTCATGAGTATTAAAATAAGGCTACCTATGCAAAGGCTTATGCCCCTATTATTAAACCCATGCTTGGACCCTCTGATTGGGACATAACCCAACATACTCAGCCTGATCCACCACCATATAAGAAGCTTCCTGGCAGATCATCAAAGAATGCTTATGCCCCTATTATTAAACCCATGTTACTATGTGAATGTATGTTTATGTATATGTAACTGTGCTTATGTGAATGAATGCTAACAAGGTGCTGTGCTTGTGCAGGGAAGCATCAATTTTTTTGAAGCATCAACAGTTGTCAATGATGCTGAGTATTCAGACAGCCTTGCTCCTGTTTGTGTTTAGCTATTTATATGTATATTTAAGTAGGATTATGTATGGTTTTTTTGGATGAACAATTGTGAAACGTGTTTGTTATTATAATGTATGATAAGTAGGGTGTATGTAATTTTTTGGCTACTGTCCATGAATCATCATTGATTCATGTGTATTGTTGAATATTTATGTAGGATTATGGAAGAATTTTCAATTACACATTAGCTAAATGCATTCCAAATTGTTAATTTTCAATTACACAAAAACGTACTCAAGCCATATTCAATTACACAAAACAGGGCATAACTATAGTGCAATTCACTACCTATTCCTACATAAAGTAACTAAGAATCAAAATAACAGTAAGAACTACAACTAGAAAATTCATTATCAATCCACATCTCCAAACCCTTTGTGCGTAAAGCATCTTCATCATTATTCTATCAGTTGTTGTCTTTCGAATCTTCTTATTAGCCAATTGTAACTTCCTTTGAAACATTTCAGCATCCCTTTGCAGCTTGCTCCTTTCTTCCATTAGTTTCAAGATCACATCTTTTTTCCAATCAGTCATGTCATTGTCCACCCACCCGAAGTAGTTGCAACCTCTTGTATTGTTGTGAACATCCTAGTCTAGGCAAGCAACAAACCTACGACATGGATTTTTGGTTGTCCAACCATGTTGAACAGTGACGTCATACCCATAAAAGCATTCCTTTTGCTTCTCATGGCTTAGTGAACTGAATGACATCTGTAAAAAAATTAAATTAGGGTTTGAATTTTAGGAAAATATTTATGGTATGTTTGGCAACTTGGAATTCATTTCCAAATGTTGAATTTAGTTAAATACTATGTTTGGCAAATCTTGCATTTGAAATTTAGAATTGACTCAATTCCATAGACTTTCAATAATCATGTAAAATTTGGTCAAACATCAAAATTTACAAATTCCAAGTATTTAGGTGTCATTTACAATTCTTGAATGTGAATATCAAAATCAAATTCCTTATTTTCAAATGAATTCTATGTTACCAAACACTACCTTAAGGAATTTAATTAAGAAGCAAAATAAAAAAAATAGGCTTTGAATTTACGAACAAAGTAGAAGGAAAAAGGATTAACTTACCTTCTTCAACAATGGAGCCCGTAAAAAATGGAGGTGGAAGAGAAAGGAGTTAGGGCAAGGAAGAAGAAAGGAGGTTTTTAAAGAAGCTGGGTAGTTTGGTAGGTTGTTGGGTTAAATGCTAACCAAGCTGGGTTAAAACAATGGAAAGAGGGAAAGTCAACGGTAATTTAGGTGGTCAACGATTTGGCCTAAATAGTAGTCACTTTTAAAACATGGTGGCTGTAATTCGCAAAAAAAAAAATCATGGCTATAATTCGCAAAACGCATAAACATAAAGGTTGTAATTCACAATTAATTCTATTTATAATAAAAAATTAAAGAAATTTTAAGAGGTAACCCTGAGGTTTTGGGTTTTTCCACGTGGTAACCAAAACTTTTAAAAAGTCCACGCGGTAACCCTGAGGTTTACCAAATTGTTCCACCGTGACCTTTGCACATAAAACGTTAGAAAACGTTAGCAAACGTTAATTTTCAAAGCTTTAAGGCTGTTGTACGACTATTTATACGACTCGCCATTTCAAATATCATCAGTTTCAACCTTTTCCCCCAAAATATACACCTTGAATCTACTATTGTTTTGGATTTGGGGAAAAAATATGATTTGGATGAAAGAGGATAGAGTTAGGGTTTATGTTTTGAGGAAAAAGATTGAAACTGATGACATTTGAAATGGTGAGTCTCATACACAGGCATTAATTAGCCTTAAAGCTTTGAAATTTAACGTTTGCTAACATTTTTATGTGCAAAAAGGTCACGGTGGAACAATTATATAAACCTCAGGGTTACCGCGTGGATTTTTTAAAAATTTTGGTTACCACGTGGAAAACCCAAAACCTCAGGGTTACCACGTGGAATTTCCTTAAAAATTATAACAAAAATACTAGCCTATTTAAAAAAAACTATTTTATGTATTTTTTTTTAAAAAAAACTACCTAATGTGATATATGTCTATGCAAATGACTATCACTTAACAGAAAACGTTAATTGACCGTTAAGTTTGAGAGTTTGACCAATTTGAGAGGTTAAGTTGTCTACGTGGCAGTATCTTATTGGTCCTCGTATTTTAAAATAATTAAAAATTAAAACACATAAATTATTAAATAAAAATAAAAGATATTTGACGTCATTTTAAACATAAGATGGAAGTCACAGAAATGCGTATGCTGAGGTGGATGTGCGGGCGCACGTTGATGGACCGGATTAGGAACCAAGAATTTAGGGACAATCTAGGGGTTGCCCCTATCTCTGAGAAAATGCGCGAAAATAGATTGAGATGGCTTGGGCATGTGCAGAGGAATTCTTTCGATGCCCCGAAAGAGTCATCCCCATAAAGGTAATTGCGACATTCTTTTTTTGAAAAATCATCTTTATGATGGGTAAAAATCACGTTAAATATCTTTTTCGGTTTACATGAAAATAGGCAAATAATTACTTGTTTCGAACGAATTTCCGAAAGAGTTAAACCATTAGGATAACCGTGACGTTCATTTTTTGACAAAAATTAGTTAAGATGGGTTAAAATGACGGCAAATATCTTTTATTTTTATTTTGTTAATTTATGTGTTTTAATTTTTATTTTAACACACGAGGATCAGTGAGATACTGCCACATAGACAACTTAACCTCTCAAATTGGTCAAACCCTCAAACTTAGCGGTCAATTAATGTTTTCCGTGAAGTGGTAATCATTTGCAGAGAATTTTATCACATTAAGTAGTTTTTTGCAAAAAAAAAAAAAAAAAAATACATACGGTAGTTTTTTGCAAATAGACCTAAAAATTAGGTAGTTTAATATAATTTTTCTTTATTTATAATTGTAATAGTAAAATTTTGGTAATTTATAAATTATAATTGTTAGGACTAGTATTTACGAGTTATATATGCAATAAATCGAATATATTAATTAACTATGTCACTGAATTCGGTCATTGTAGGTATAAATGACCTTGACTCACTTAATTACTTATGACAATAACCTAAGCTATAAAACTTCTTCATTCCTTTTTCATCCTCTTCTCTATTGAAGCTTTTGCAAAATGAGAGTTTCAAATAGGGACATAGGATGAGTTTGACAAGAGGGAATTGAGGTTGAGATTTAAACTTTGGGGTAGAATTATAAAAAGTTCCTTGTTTAGTTGAGGGGAATAAGGATTGATAAAGATTGAGACTGATACATATGTTGAGACTTAAAAAGGGAAAGTCCCACATAAAAAGTCTTGGGGGGTATTTTGAATTGCGACTTGAATAAGTTATAAAAAGATAAATTTGCCATTAATGATTCGAAACCTAAAACTAGAGGTAGGTATGGGGTGAGTATAATAAGCTTTTGAACCCATGACTATTCTTACCCATTTCCTCTACTTAGCTTTAAGGTGTGTTTGGATGGAAGGAAAGAGGGGAAAAAGAAGGGGAGGGATTTGGAGGAATGAAGAATCCCTTGTTTGGATAACAAAATATGAGGGGAGGGATTTGAAGGGGAAATTAGAAGGATTTGATAAATGCGTTTTGATAAGGTTTCAACCTCTCCAAAGTTGGAAAGATTTGAAGGGAAAACTCTTATCTGCCTTCCTTTCCCTTCCATTTCCTCCTATACAAACAAGAGTTATTTTCCTTTTATTTCTCTTCTCTTCCCTTCCCTTCCCTTCCCCTTCCCTCCCTTCCCCTTCCCTTCCCTTTCCCTCCCTTTCTTTTCTCTCAAAAATTATTATCCAAACATAGTGTTAAAAAAATCATTAGCTCTTGAACCCATGACTATATTAGTGAGTTTACCTTTGTAGAATAAGATACTCTAGACACACATGTTAAGGTTGCATCTCGACAAAGCCAAAAAATAGATCTTACAGGTTTTGGAGTTTCCTCGCATTGCATATGGGGGGGAATTGAGCGAGAATCTTGACACGCACCATGTTTTAACTATTTTTGACGCTACATGTGTTTTTGAATTGAATTTGTATATGTTTTTGGTTGAGGCGCGTGCCCTCCTTTTGATGTAATTCGTTCCGCTGCAAAGATTTATTTCGTTTTATATTTCGTTATAGTATCTTGAATGGTTTGTATAGTTGGTTATGTTTTTTTTGAAAACCCAAGTGTTTACATGGGAGCCACGATCCATGCTTAGCATGTCGACAGAGGATTTGGCGATGTCTTTTCCGCCGTGATCTTTGTTATGAGGTTATTGATGTCTCTTCTTCAGGATGATTTTCTTTTATTGTTTAATCCTCTTGGTGTGTGAAATTTCAAGGCAAATGCTGCCGAAATTTTCGTAGGATTTTGTTTGAAAGTTTTTTTTTTCTATAACCTTTAAACCTTAATCCTCTTTATTTTATTTTATTTTAAATGTAACACTCGAATTTCCTCCGTTCTCTTTCGGTTTTGGTTCCGTTCAGAGGGTCGGAAATTCAGGGGTGTTACACATAGACTACCTTCGGCGAATAACGGAATAGCGA